>CBMN010035122.1:686-12966 GCA_000582825.1 Hordeum pubiflorum | reverse complement strand
TAGTCCATTGTTCAGTTGTGAAGAAGTATAATCCGGTTGCTCTAGGTGGAAGTTCAACTTAACAGTCTCCACTGAAAATTCTGGTATACCAAAACATTGTTTGGAACAGTTGACAAACTTACGTGCCTCGAGATCTAGTGGGTGATGTTGGATTATAGATGACTTTGGCCCATATAAGATAATAATCCCTGGTTAATCTCTAAGGCCCATTTAGATGCATGGCAAGTGGTGGGAAGTTTAGTTCCATACTGCTAGTGGAGTGAGAGTGAGACCTATGTATAAGGGCTCCTCTACCACATGCCATTAGGAGCTTGAGAAGAGGAGCTATACACACGCGCTCCTCCTCCTTTGTCGCCCGCCTCACCGCGTCACGACGCGCACGCACACCGAGGTTGCGGGAATGAGCCGAGCCATGTCATCTACTGTCTCTCTCTTTGTGCTGCTTCCGGCGATCCTACCCCGAAGATCGCGTGCATGGTTGGTCAGGAGAGCAGGTGCCCCCAAAACCCTGTCGTTTGAGATCCTGCCCGGGAGAACGACAATAAGGTTTTTTGGGGAGCGTCTCGGTGCGACTACTCCTGATCCGTCCTCGTCTCCGTCCTCCTCTACTTTGACTACTTCCTCTACATCGACACCATGGTTGACGACACTGCCGCCAAGAAGAAGGCCACGGACGACGCCAAGGCTGTTGTTGCCGCCGCCGCATTGGCCTGGCCACCGAAGGATATGATTTGTTCATCCCTCATTTACTCGTTCATGTGCTAGCCGTATATGTTGTCTTCATAGATGTTTCGGTTCTATGTATTGTGCGTGATCACATGCTTAGGTATTGATATGAGTTGCATACCATGATTGCCATGTTTATTGTTTACTCGTGGATTAGCTTAATCGGGAAAGTGCTGATATTTCCAACAAGATGTACTCTCATTTTTTGAAACCTTAGGGCATCTCCAACGGTGACCCGCATTCCTCCCGCATCCGTCTACGGGCGGGGGAGGACCAGTCCGCAGACACGAATGCGGGAGGGCGACATCCAACCGTAGATGCATACATCCGCCCAACAACTCAAACCAACTGGATGAAATTCGTGCAAACACGATCGGATTTCATGTCAGATGTCCCACAGACCTTCGCCGCCTACAGCCATGGCGGATTGTGGTGCAAGGGAGGGGGATGTTGGGAGGATGTGGAGCAGATGCGTTGTGTTGTGGAGAGAGACGGGTGTGGCCACCCTTAAATAGCGGATTCCGGTGAGGCCAGGCGTCAATGCAGGACGCCGGAGTGGGTTTCTCGGCCGGCGAGCCTGCTTAATGACGGCATACGAACGGACGGGGCATTGAACCGGCGTGGTAGATATATGTCCCGTCCCGTCCAATCACGCGGCATAGGAAACGCGTCCCGGACACCAGAGACGCGTCGCGGGCGGCGCCTCGGCCTGCGAGTCGCTTCAATGCCGGCGCTAGTGAGAGGTCGTGTCCTCTCTTCAATGGAGGAGCGGCCGCTCTATAGCGGCATGAATACGGGTAGTTGGCGTCGGAAGGGAAGCGCGCGTGGGAGGGGGAGGGGTTTTTGGTGGGCCATGGCGGTCCGAATCGGGCGAAGTAGCGGTCCGGACTCCCACAAACCTTCCTCACGTTTGTCCTCGGTATGCGGAAGAAATCGCGTCCGAACCGCTCCGCGGACCGATACAGGTTGGCGTTGGATGGCTTCCGCGGTCCGGACCGTTACGGGAGGTTTGCGGGCCTGCCTTGGAGATGCCCTTATAACAATCGTTTTGTGGTAATTTTATATATAGATGTACACGCATTGTGTTCGTAGCCCCTTTTATGTTTCATTTTAAGTATATAAAATTCAGTCTTCGTCCAAAAAAAACTGAACGTGCATGGATGAATGGAGCCATGTGACAACCTGCAAGCCAACCCTATTGGCTAGGACATAGGTAGATCTGAAGATTTTGTTTTCTTTCGTGAAGCATAGGGAGGGAGACCTCGACATGGCATCTTGTGTGTGATGACGTGGTGACATGACGCGGTCCTAGAAAATTAGTTGCGCCTCTTACCATTGAGAAAAATCACGTGATTTTTTTTGGTTGGTTAGATTTCTGCTTACGTTATGAGATGATGACTAGGCCAGTTCATTTTACCTGCCGAATTATGTCGTCTTCTTCCGAGCCGTCTAATCCAAGAGAACATCATGACGCGTGATCAGTTGTCTGCCCATTTTTGGGGCCTCCTGCAATTACATTTCCTATATTGTTTGTAGCATCGCCAGAGATAATTTTATTTTATTTGGCTAGCCTCACCCGAGATGATTTTATTTTATTTTGTTTCGTCGCGGTTTTATAAGGTGCTCAGCAGCACAAGAAATTTCTGAATAAATATACCCAATAAATTTTTTCTATAAAATATCCATTTAATTTAGTCTCGCTGCTAGCTAGCTTGAATATAGACAGACAGTGTCTCTACAGTTTTCTTATTCTTTTATCTTCAAAAAAGGAGGTTAAACCCTCAACATCATTTGCGATGTGCACAATCATTTTTATTTAATTATTGATCATTACTACAAATTCTGTATGCCGCAGCAACACGTTTCATAAGGAATAAGCGTCTTCGCGATGTCATTGCCACGTCCAGCCGAAGAATGCCAAGACAAGTATTTTTATTCTAGTTAGTGAGACCAACCACCGAAGGTCGGCACATTAGCAAGTAGACAACACATTCAATAGGGTAACGATGCAAGTTTGTCGCCGCTGAGCCCAACCAATCAAGGCCGAAGCAAGAGTTTTCAGCTCTCACATCACATGAACCTCGGTGTTCCAAATATCATGTTGAGAACGGATCTTTCGGTAGTCACGCCAGCTTTGTACTCCACATCAGGTCAAAATGACGTCAGAGGATAGGTGGAACATCTTTCCACCATAGACCATCTTTCTCCTCCAGATGCGGCAGTAGGCGTCACCGAATCTGCCAACCTCCATGCACCGCCCCTCCTCCTTGGCCCTGGCGGCGGCACCCACCGCGAGCACACGCGAACCATGCATGCTGCATTTATAGGGGAGCGGAAGGGGGAGTGGTGGTCTCCGTCAGGAGAAAATCGCCGATCCATAAAATATAGATCGGGGGGTTTCTTTTCCTTCACCACCCCCAAGTGTCTACCAGAAATAAAGTGCTGACAACTAGGCCTCTTTGATTCGTAGGATTTTGAAAACGTAGGAACAGAAAAAGTATAGGGTTAGAGTGGCATGCCCACTTGAATCCTATAGGATTAGCAATGAGTGTTTGATGCCATAGGAAAAACAAAGAAACTGTAAAAAAAAGTTGGAGTGGATGTTAGATTTCCTATGAAATGTGGTACAAAAGATTTCATAGGAAAAATTCCTATGAAATCCAATCCTATGATCAAATGACCAACATAGGAAAAATTCCTAACGATTTCAATCCTCCAGAAATTCTATAGAATTTCTTTGAATCAAAGAGGCCCTAAAACGGAAATGACAGGGATTTCGATTTCCAACAAATGCAGGCAAAGAAGATTGGGGGCATAAGCACCCAATCACCCAAACAAAATCATGCATCTACTAACCCACAGGACAAGTCTAAAAACATCTAACAAATCCAGCTAATCCTCTGGGGGAGGTGACGGGGACATGCATCGGGTGGCAATTAGATGGACAGTGACAGGGCTGACACCATGTGTGTTGAACTAATCATGCAGCTCTTGGATCTTCAGGCCCTGACTTGTCAAAATCCTTGGAATGGGAGTGAACAGTTTGCTTGCGTTGCAGGCCTCACATATCCTGAGGGGGACCGGGACCAACACATGTTATTGTTACCAACCACTCCCACATAACTCGCTATCCAATCACACTGCCCAATCTTGAGCAGCATATGAGCCAACACAAGATCCACACTTGAATTCTGAATCTGGTCAGGATTCATTGCTGGATCTGTAGGAAAAAAGATCCTGCCTTCTATCAGGTTAATAATTCTTCGCTTGCCTCTTGGCAGTAAGAAAGTAACCAACCCGGTAAAAATGATGGGCTTTCTACTGCTTATTATTTCCTTCTGTTGTGGCAATCAGTTGGGCACCTTTTTTATACTCTTTTTCTTTTCATGTGATGCTAGGGCATATGTTCTGACTTTGGGCGACAGTAATGAAAGATTATATCTATGAGCTGTGACAAGTGGCGATGATAATCTTAATCCAGTGCACATGCGAGTATGTGAGATCTAAAACATGACATGCCTAGCTGTCTGTTCAGTGAACCCTATGATGGAGTGATCCACAAAAAACATTCTAATAAACCAACAAAAGCTCCACAACCCCACTAAGAACACAAACAATCGAATAAACTTGAGACTAAAGAAACCCACACTTGTCGTAACATGAACAAGATCCGTCGTGCCATAAACATATCGATTTCGTGCAATTCGACAACGGAAATCTTGCACGATGTAGCGTGGGAGGGGGCCGCGCGTCCGATTATTGGTGCTGGAGATGAGAATATTAATAGCTGGGACTCGTTATCTTGGTCCTATCCTTTTCTTGGCACTACCTACATAGGAGCATCTTTGGCTCCTTTATCATGCATGAACTCCATTGGCCTAAGTGGCTTGGGTTTGTTTGGCATGGCCACAAGGCCCCACCATGACAGTAGAACTAATGACAGGAGAGAATCTTAAATCCCCTCCCTCCCCTCCCTGCCTCACCAGATTTGATACATGCCAACCTGTTGCTTCTTAACAGAACCAAAAAGGTTTGGACCTTGGCCTAGAAGTAGCTAGCAAGAGAGATCTTCTCGGGGGAGAAAGAGAGAGAGTGCCTTACCTTGTTCAGAGGAGAAGAATTCAGAAACAGGACTCCTTGCCAGAGGTGAGCACAAGTCTCTTGATACTTCCTCCCTCTTTCTTAGCTTGTTCATCCCGTATGAGATTCTTGTCTTGAAAGTTCTGCAATTCAGCTAGCTTTAATGGGGCATGATAATAATATCTTCAAAGTCTGTGAACTTTGATCCGTTCTTCATTCTTTCTGCTCTTCATTTTTTGCAATTCCATTTGCAAAGGAAGGTGCTGATGTTCAGCCTTGAGAAAGTGCAATGGCATGTTTCTATTTGCAAGGAAACTGTAGCTGACCTTCCTCCTGTTGTTTTAGGGCTCTCTGATCTTTTCAGAGCTGCCATCTGTGTTGAAACTGTTTAGTTGTTACTCTAGGGAAGCATAATGGCATGCAAGCATATAGAGCAAGGAACAAGGAACGGAGATGCAGAATTATGTCATATTTCTCTAGAATTCTATTCTATCTCAAAGAATCAAACGGTAGGTTTCAGTTTGGGCAGGGATGGGTAGGAGGATTTCTGTTGATGTTCAATCGTTATGTTATGTTACACTGAAATGAAAGGCTAATGGAGTTTGGGTTACTTTGCAAGGTACACATAGGAAAGCCTAAATAGTTTTGTAAATCCAGTATATTAGGAGCCAAAATTAGAATTATGCAGGCATACGAACTTTAAGATCATCAGACCTAAAAATGCTTCTTACTACTGTTGCCTCCACGAACCCAAGATCTTAGCTGTCCTAATTGCCTGACCGACGTGCACAGTTTCTATTACCTTCATATATATACTATGATCTACGATGGTATTCATGATGATATACGCCTTATTGCTCTAAAACTCTCAGCTAATTCACAAGGAAAATACCAAACTTTTATATAACATTTCTCGACAGGAAAAACAAGCTGGTCTCCCCCATGTTATTTCCCTGTAATAAACCAGTGCACATGCTCACAGATAAACTGATTACTGTGTTAGGTCATACACCACCATAGCATTTATTTATCTTGCATAGGATACTCATTTACACAACTATACAACTTATTAATAGGCAAAATGGCAAAGCTGGATACTCCTATCCTATGTGGAGAATAATAGAACTTGTTCAGAGCTATAGAGAAGTACAAACATTCAGAAGCTACACATGAGAGTGTCCCCATCTCAAGGTAGGAGATAATTCACGACAAGCGGACACGCAACCAGCACATAAACAAAGCTCCAATTATTGCAATGCATATGCAGTGTCTTGCTATTGTTGGGAGAAAAAAAATTGGTGCTCATGTGTCAGGCTCTGATGAAACAGGTGAAGCTGATACTTCGTGTGGGTTGGTGAGAGATGGAGAAGAAACATATGAAGATGGCCATCCTGAGGCAAGAGCAGACATTCAGACAACAGGTAAACCAATGGTCTGGTTAGAAGTAGCGTCATCTTCTATCTACTGTATATTTATAAAAGTCTTCAACGGTCTGTTTTTTGTTGAAGCAGGTTCATGAGCTGCATCGCGTATACAAGGTTCAGAAGCGACTAATGAAGGAGATGCAGGCTGTTAAGATGAGCCCAGCTCAGGCAAGAGAAGATACTCAAACAGAGCAGATGCTGGATACAGATCGACCACAATGGTACGTCGACTCGGGCGAGAAGACCGCTCCTTTCATCGAGGACTTCAACCTGGAGCTGACACTAGCAACTGGGGGTGATACGAGGAAGCAAGAGATGACATCCAACTCGGAGTCTGGAGCAACGGTGACATCATCGACTTCTGCTGAATCAGAGTCAGGGCAGCGATTCCCCGAGTCCAATGTAAACCTGAGGTTTCAACATGAGAGCAAGAGGCATGATGATCAGCTCACGCAGTCTCCTTGGCTCTACCAATGTTTAAGTTTGAAGATGGCTTGATGGCTTAGCTATGGGTGGCTTGAGTATCTACACAGAAGCATATGCATTATTATATGTACATCAGAAACTAATTCGTTGCAACCGGAGGAATGCCATCAATAGAATGTCATCATTCACATCTACAAAAATACAACAAAAACATCTAAATGGATACTAACGTCAAGAAAAAGTGAACGAACTGTGTAAACATCTTCTTTCTGAGTACAAGGGAGGGAGATGTACATAAGTATCCGCTAACAAATGTTGCATTGTATGTAGAGATCTTCAAGTGTAAACCTTGCCTTGTCTCAGGGACAAGAACAATTTTACCTAACATCTGCATAACTGGGCACAGACAATTTGGTAAAAACTGCTTGTTTCTAAGTGTGATATGACAAACTTCAGAAAGATAGGAGAAATGCCTAGTGTCATTCTACCACCCATACAGAAATACCTAGCCAAAACTGTAGGCAAACTAGAAAAGCCTGGTGGATACTGCTCTACTGAAAACAAAATATGCCTAGAAAGCAGTTTATCTCTGTTTTGGTCGTTGAACATTGAAAGCTTAAATGAGCTAGTGGTGGTATTGACAGCCCCGTCATAGTTTCAAGTAGTGCCCATGAAGACTTCCTTTCAGAAATAACTGGCAGAAACTCAGTCATTTGATTATGACGAAGAGCTCGTGATCACCTCCACGCCTGGTTTCTTTAAGCCGGCCATGTATGTTAGGTAGATGGTCCAAAGAAACGCGAAGGAATTGCTTACTAGCGGCTGAAAAATAAATCCTCAGTTCAGATTACTGTCAAACAAGTTTGAAGTTCAATAGGTACCCCCTCTGTAAACTAATATAAGATCGTTTAGATCACTATTAGTTTACAGAGCGAGTGGAATGTATCACGGACTTAACATTACCTGCAAATGAACAGGGATAAACTTGAAAGTGATGAAGTCACAAAGAGGCCAATAAATGAGCCCACTTTTGATGGTCGGAATTATATCCCGCTTTAATCTTGCAATGATCTCTGGTATTGTCTCACCTGGGAATCATATCAATCAAGCAATTAGAGGACTCATGAGTGTCATTGCCGGAATGTGCGCAAAAGAAAAGTTTTGTTTAAAGTTCAGGGAAGGTATACTGCATGTACGTTTATCTGAACATAGCTTCTCACATGATGGTCTACAGTACACAGTGCGCATAAATGTTTACTACATGCAAACCTTATCATGAAATTGGTGGTATTGTGGTCCGTGACCCATAGGTCATAAACTTTATCATGGCTCACTTCAAACCATTATATAATATTTAAAGCCAGCTAGTTAGTAAGGACATTTGTACCAGATATATAGAAGGATCTTAGAAGCCAGTAAAAGCGTAAATTTATGATCATTTTGTGTGCGTGCATGTGTAGTTGGGATGTCGGCAGAAATTAGAAATACTGCACCTCAACATATAAACATCAGACTGTTAGTGAAGGAATTTACCAAGCGAAACAATCGCCAGCCTTTTTTTACGTGTTTCCTATGTTGTCCGTCAGTCATACTGAGTTTGCATGGATAAAGACCAAGATAATAGATAGGCACGACTGAAAGGACAGACCACAGTCTAGTAGACTGACTACACTTAGTTCACGCAGCTGGAAGGCACAGAACAATAAATTCTGGCATTATTTTTTTATGAAATACTCCCTCTGTACCGAAATGTATGTCGTTGAAGCAACTGTAGTTCAACTACTCCAGCGACATATATTTCGGTACGGAGAGAGTATAAACAAGGAGCATTAAAATTGAATGGCCTATCTTGTATTGTTGTCTTTTTGTATCGAAATATCCATTGACAAATGTATCTCCAACAAGCATCTTTTTTGACCAAACAAACAAGCAAACTTAACTAAAATAATCAAATTCCCAGCTCTAACAATCCTTAAAGACACCGTTTCAGGAGAAAACTGCACAGCTGGTATACAAATATTTTCAGGTTCTGCAGAATATGAGGTGCCATGTATGGTCTGAAAATTGGCCAATGGCCATTTAATTTACTTTCACTTCCACCTTCAGGCCTACTAACTCATTGAGTATAATTTGCTGCCAGAAACCTCATATTTTAGAACCAAGCAGGAGGTTTCAACTCTAGCAGACTTAAAAGTACAAATGGTAAATGCATGAAGGAGATTAGAGATTCAACAATAGGAAAAATGAATCATGCAATCAGGAATTATGGACCATTTTTTTATTCCTAGAACGAATCTTTAGAATCCCAGGAACTACTGAATTTTAATCCCACATGTTTACCTTTTCTACTACAATATGCTAAACACAAATAAAAAATACAACAAAAGACATCAGCTTAATTGTGTATGGTGTGTAATTGTATGCTCAGATATTTGTTTGTATATTAACAGTGCCGAAATAGAGTAATGACATGCATATCAAGCAGCACAGTTGGAGTTGATAGGTCAATATTATAAAGATGAGGTCATAGAAGTCCCAAGAGAATAAAAAACAAAATCAAGTCAAAAAGATGGGGGGAAACAGAAAGCGCATTAACGACAAAACAGAAGTACATAGTACATTTAAAACTATCTAAATATGTCTATAGAGAATCATATGAGTATGATACCTTGTAATCCTGCATTATACGAGAAGAAAATACAATTGATAATTGGGCCATAAACTGCTTGTCCTAGAAACATCTTCTTGAAGGTGCTCACGACATCCTTTTTGGGGACTACTTTTGAGATAAAGTTGAACCAATAGTGCAGTGAAGGTCCTGAGAACAGCATCCCATAACTAGCCATGCGCAGAGTCCTAATTAGATCAAGTGACTCCTCAGGAGGAAGTGTGATCATCTGAAGAGGCAACGACAAAACAGAAGAAAGTATATGAGAAGCAATATCCCTCCTAAGAAAACAGTAAACAGCAGTCAAACGCAACTTAGTCCCTGACGTGAACTGGTTCGCCGGTAAATGCAATCAATTACAAGAGTTCATGCTGCAAAGCAGTGTTCCTGAATCCTGACAGTGAAGAAACCAAAGGATAAAGTCCACATGCTGGCGGTAGCATCTTAAGCAAAAAATTCCTACGCTCAAATGCACCACATTTCGAGTTTCTAAGAGGATTGCCATCTCCTTTACTTCAGAGTTCAGAGGCTTAGAATTTGGATCAGCTTCAAACAATGTTTTCGATCTTTGCCATTTCCAGAAATTATCTACACTGAAATGTATCTTATGAACTTATGCTGATGATAATATAGCACCATTTCATTTCTGCGACCCGAACAGAATAACGACATAATTTCTCACGACCATAATTACATATACGAAATAAGAACATAAGAGAACAACAACTCCCACTGTTGGAGCGTATTAAATTACGACTTTCTAAACCGTTCCAGGATTCCAGCGCCACGGAAATCACAGCCAACAGTGTTTCCTTGAGGAGATGCAAGTTTGGAGATAACGCGATAGAACAGAATGTCACCTGGGAGGTGAGGTCGGCAACGGTGTAAATTGTGGCAGCCGTGATGCTCTTTGTCAGCAGCGGCCGCGCCTCGATCGAGCCGAGGTACCACGCGACTACCCCAGACCCGATCGATCCGCTCTTCCTAGTGGTAGGGGCAGCCGTGAAGCGCGTGGACGCCGCATGGGAAGAAGGCGGCGGCGGAGATGGGGGCGGGAGTGGTGCAGAAGGGGGCTTGGTGGAGTGGAGGTGGGAGCGGACGTGGGACCAGGGTGTGCTGAAGCTTCGGCGGATCGGTAGGAGGACACGGCTGCCAGCGTGGAGAGCTCCGGCGGTGACCATGGCGACGGCGGCGGCGGCGGCGGCGGGTCTGGGTTTTCTGTGGCTGTCCAGTGCTTGCAGGGTTTAGAGGGTCCGGGACTTGGGAGAGAAGAAAGAAGGAGGGGAAAGCGGCCGGGGTCCACGCGGCGGTGTCGTCTGCCCTAAAATATTTTAGCACACCTAGGACTAGGATAGATGTAAAAAGTACTACAGTAATTTTTGCATCTCCGAGTCCTAAAAATCCATCTCTAACATATGATATAGATGCAATATATATATATGCATCATATTTAGGAGATGTAAAATACATGACCTAAAAATGCAAATTTGCATATCCATCTTCAGTAGATGTAAAACTAGAGGACGCGCGCCAATCGCCAACTGCCACTTCACATGAAAGAAGACCGATTGACGCCCGCTCGCCCGCCTCAACCCGCCGGCGATTTCTAGCCAGAAACGTTGTCGCCGCCGGCCGGCCGTCCATCACCGACACCGACGCGACCCCGTCGGCCATCCCTGCTGCCCTCGTGCCGCCGAAGCCCACCGATTTGAGTCCGTCCCACCGCACTTCCGCCGTCGTGCCGCTCGCCCACCGCATCCCGCGGCCGCCACCCCGCTGCTAGATTCGGCAGCTCCACCACCTCATCGTCTGTTCTGCTGCTGCTCCTCCATCGCCCGCCTCCAAATCGGTTGAATTGGCCGCTTCTCCGCCGCCGCATTGTCGCATGATTTGAGCTCCCCTCGTCGCCCCACCATCGTCGGATTCGAGTTGCACACCCGCCGCCACGCCGCTGTCGTTATTCCGTCGCCGGACTCGACCTTCCCGCATCGCATGACCGTCGGCCCGCCGCCCCGCCGTGACCAATCCATCGCTCGATTCACAGCCACGTCGCCGACAATTTGTGCTCCCGCCGCCGCACTCGACCTCCTAGCTCTCGTCGCCGGCACACCTGCTGCCGCCGCTCGATCCGCCGACGCTCCTCCCGGCTCTCGGCGCTCGGCCACCGACGCTCATGACGACTAGTTTTACATCTTCAAATACATCATCTATTGGAGTTGGAGTTTTACATCACGAATATACATCCTCTGTTGGAGTTGACTCTTTTTGGATATGTAAAAAACACTTTTTGATGATGTAAATTATATAGCACCTACTTTTACATCTCCAAATTTGCATCATCTATTGGAGATGCTCTCAGTTTAAATCTAAATAGTGCTTCCCCGTACACTAGTAGAATGTTGGTATGTTGCTAGAAATATCATTGACTTACGAGATCATAGAAAAATATGATGTCTTGCTGAAGTTGCGATCGTTGAAGAACCTTAAGCACGCAAAGGAAAAAGGGAAATGACAAAAATGACACTCTCGCGAGCGACGGGGTGGGTTAGCCGCCCCTTGATACGTCTTCAATGTATCTATAATTTTTAATTGTTTAATGCTATTATGTTATCAATGTTGTATGATTTATACATCATTTTATATCACTAACCTATTAACCCAGTGTCAAGTGTCAGTTGTTGTTTTTTGATGTTTTTGGTTTTATAGAATTTCATAACAAACAAAGTCCAAACACTATGAAACTTTTTGACGATTTCTTTGGACCAAAACAGACCCTGAAAATTTTGGGAGGAGTCCAGACGCCCTACGAGGCGATGAAAAGGAAGGAGGGCGCGCCCTTCCCCCTTGTGGGGCCCTTGCAACTCTATTTGGCCTATTATCTGGCCTATAAATTCACATATATTCAAAAACTCTTGAGGGAGCATCCGAAACAATTTTTTCGCCGTCGCAAGCCTCT
>CBMN010035121.1:4490-14555 GCA_000582825.1 Hordeum pubiflorum | reverse complement strand
GACCATGGGATGCTCCGCATCAACTTGCGTGCATCCGAAAGTGCCGACGAAAGTGCTTCTTCAGATAGGTTGGGTTTGGATCAAAGTAGTCTCTCATGATCTTGGAATGACCCTCCGCTCTATCACGGTTCATGTGTATGCGGCCAAACTGTGATCATCTCATAGGTCGCCGAACATCATCATTGAAAATCATGCCTAAAATGGTGTCAAAGTCATCGTCGTATTTTTCATTTTCCGATGACGACGAGTCCTTGAAGATCATCTCCCTCAAACTATTCATCTACAATTCAAACAACCACGTTCGAACCGAACGGCTCGGTTCAAAAAGAAACGAACAAAAAAAACTCACCTACGCAATTCGTCGAACACTTGCGATGCGGTGATGGTGCACCGTCCGATCGATGTCGTTTAGACCAAAATAGTGGGCAACGACGCGTGCGAAAGACCTGCAGCGGTGTGCAAGCAAGGTGAGATGCGGCGGGCGGCAGAAAATGCTTCGAACAAATCCGACGAATCCACTGGCGACGACGGTGGCGTTTCACATTGATTCTGACGATGACGACAGAGTCGAATGTGCACGACGTCGGGCATAAGGGCGACGAGGGCCAAAGAAGGCAACGAGGTAGCGGCGGGGCGAGCGGACGGTCGACGAGGGGCGCGCCGGCGAAGATGCATTTGTGGGAAGCGACCCAGGAAGAGGCGCAACTTTTACTCGGAGCCGCAGCGACCGAGTATATTTATGAAAAGGATAGGCGCCGGAGAATAATTGTTTCTTACTCCACTACGACAGATTGGGGATCGATTATGTGCGCGTTAGACAAGTAAAACCGACTGTTTACTCTTTTAACGTCGGATAGAGGATCGGTTAGAAATGCTATAAGATAGCGTGTAGTTGAACATGATACGTTACGAACAAACTATATATACAAGCATAAGCCATTCATATCATAGAGTTTATATGTGATTTTTAGTCATTTTCGAATTTCAAACAAAGGATCGAACAGAGCCGAGCACGCGTGCCCGCATCAACGATTGTCAAGGTCCACCATATCCATCGACCATTGGATTGCTGTGCATAAGGATAGCCACGTGTCCTCTTCCCTCCGTCCCTCTTCTTCCTCCTGTTGCCACCTCTCCCCTCCGCGTCGCATCCCGTCCAATGGCGGCGCCCGCGCTCCTCTCCGCGCCGCTTCCTCCCCCACCAATGGAAGAGGATGGTCTCACCTCACACGTCGCAGCAAGCCCAAACCCACCCCCGCCGGAGCGCGGTTTCTTGCGTGGGCGGCCGCCCATCAGGGTGACATCGGAGTTCGACACTGAGCGCCAGCTCTTTTCCCACCGCATCTCCTGCCGCGTCCTCAACGGCCTTGCCAAGCTCCGTCTCCGACTTCACCACGGGGCTGCAGGAGGGGCCCCGACTTCCGAGGTGGCGCTCATGGCGCGGAACTTCTCCGCCGTCGTCGACACCGCCTCCCGCGGCGCTGTGCTGCGAGGCACGGCCGACCTTGCTGGATCGCTGCACCTTCGTGCGGTGCACAACACGAAGGTGCGATCTCTGCTCACCCACCGCTTTTCTCTTGATTCTTCCGTGTGATGACATTATGAAGTGTGGTTGCTCAACTGAACTATCTCGGATGCATTTGAGCATACGGAAGGGCTGTTAAATATGTATAGTTTGCGTGGTTCTGAGACTTGATATTGGACATATAAACTTTAGAAGCATAAAATTGGACATGATGTATTGGAAATGTTTTTTTTTAACACAGTACATACACGTATACACTCATCCCTATGAACGCATGCACGCACACACACCCTACCCCTATGAGCACCTCCGAGAAACTAAGCTGGCACATCATCTACGAAATCCCTAATAACACCTAAACTGTACGGACGCACCTTTTCGTGGAAGAGTGGACCAGGCGGACTGACCAAAATCCTAGCCGCCACCCCATCTACTCCCTCCCTCGCCACCGGGCAGAGCCGTCTCCAGGAATTTGGGGGCCCGGAACGAAACACAAAATAGGATCCAGAATTTTTACATTTCGTAGTATATAACTAAAAAGGTTTCCAAAGAATACCTCATATTGCAGTGGCCAAATAATACCTCATAGCTATCCATGGAAAACCTCATGCCAAAACATACATAATTTTCTTGACTGCACAATATATGTAGAACTGAAACTCAATGTTTAATGATCGAACCAAATAGATTAAAAATGACAAAAAAATACAAATAATAATAAAGGATACAAAAGAGACCAAATCAAATAGTTTGCTTCATCCACTCCTCCCATCTGTGTAGACACTCCTGTTGTTGCAGGTTGCCAATGATAAAATATGTCTTCATCTTATTTTTCTGTAACATGAAATAAAATTGATATAAAAATGAACCCATTCGGATTTAATCCATACATTAGTAAGCGTGCACGTGCAACACACGTATGACCATAAGAGTAAACTTCTTTGTACATCCTAGTTATGAGACAATTTTAAACAGACATAGTTGCTAAGTGGATCATACCTTTAAGCGTCTTCTTAACTATCTTTGTTGTGAAGGATATAACGAAATATGAACGAATTTTTTGGGACATGTGAAATAGATCTTTTGAACGTATGCCATTTTCAGTCAAAACTATATGCTCATGCGGCTATCAGGCAATATAATTTATTTGGGTTTCTCGTAAACTCCATGCCATGTGTTCTGCAGATGAAAAAAGAGCATGCATGTCCTGCATCCGTCCATTTGTTTCTTTGTTATGCTGGGGAAGAAATCCTTTGTTGGCCCTTCGAAACGAAAATGCATGCTGATGTTATCATCTTATACTTTATAGTCCACAACCGAGAGACGGACCACAAGAATACTTATATTCAACAAAATGTTAAATTATAATCTACTCATGGTCAGCGATAAGCCGATAGCACAACATAAACAGAAATGACTCACAGAACAACTGGACTTATAAAAATATAGTGATGTTAAAAGTTGGAATGTGCAGAAGCTGTACAATGGTACAATATTCCTCCATACTGAAACTTCCATGCTCGATCCTTATACAAGAAAATTCGAAATAATATATTTTACAAGTATAGTACATAGTAGCAAGTATAGAACAACATTATAAGTAAACAAAATCATCTTTCTAATGATCATAATATGGATAGAAGGATGCAGCAATAATGTCCGCAAGAGAAAATCAACAACGTGCCTGCATTGGCCAGGTTGAGACAAAGCACCTTCAGGCAAGAGTAGTTACCACATCTCCACCTTCTCCATACACAAGGCATTTGTCTGCAGAAACCAAATATATATTTTGTTAGGAAAAAAATCATTTTGCAATATTGAGTTCTAACATGCAACCCTTCCTCACAAGTCTCAAGCCTGAATGTCATGTGTTTTACCACAAGAAACAAATTTAGTGAGAGATAGTGCAGATGCTATAACATGGACGCACATTACACTATAAGATGAACACTTCCCAAGATTCACATAGAAGCAAGAAACTGTGGAAACCATAGAGCATTTTCATTTCATAACAGGGACCTAGCTATTTTCCTGCTTGGTACCCAAACCAAACATTTTCATTTTGTCAGTGTATCGTTGTGTTATTCACTCATGGGACACTGTGATGGATAATTTGTTTAGTACTGTATTATTTCTAGCTAGATTAACTTTAGTTCAACATCTACCGTACTCAAACCTCATATTCGACGACAAAACTTTACATTACCAAACACAAAGAACCGTAAAGGATAATACTGTATCAACAATTCAGAGCACCGCTTCTTTGCAAATATGGTCATAGTGGAAGTGGTTAGAAGGGGAAAAAAAGGTCAGATCATGGAACAGAAAAGAAGACTGGAAATTAGGTGAAAAATAAGAAAACAAGTTACGTGCAATCGACAGAATGCATTCTCTACATTATCTCATTTCACTCCCGAAGCTAGCTGCAGAACAAGATAAAAAAAAGGAAAAGGATGAGCAATGCAGTCTATATAAGATAAACTTTTTGTCATATATGCATGACACATATAGTATAAACCTCAGTTTTGGCTGCCCAAATATAATGAACTTTGGTTTTATCATACAAAGTCAAAAATATGTCCATGGGCAGTGAAAAACTTTACAAAGTATTGTCCTCAAATAAAAAAATATTACAGATTTGATTATATGAACAAAAATCAGCAAGATTTAATACTACTCTATTTACATCAGATGCATGATTTCAAAATAAAGTGCATGAGAGATGTGTATCCCTCGTATTAATCCTGGTTGAATGTGTTAGGTATCTCTGTTGGAGACATCACAAGTGACTACTTTCGAATCACATTCTAGATTGTTAGAAATATACAATACTTGGTAGTGGACATTAAACTGTCTTGACAACATTTTCCTGATCCGAAGTGGAGACTTCTAAGATTATCAACTTTCACTGCCTTCTGGCCTGCAACTCAAAGGAGATCCATCTTAACTCTGTGAGCACATGGTATCTGTTTCATCTAACCAATAAAACCGGCACACCCCAAACTCCAAAGTCCTAGGCACAGATAAAAAGTGCCCACAAGCTTCATGACCCTAGGAGGAAATATCCTGAACACAATACATAATAAATAGCATAGGATACCATGAAACTGACCTAGGAACAAAAGAAAGATGAACAACCAAACAATTCTTCTTCTTTCAGATGGCCAAATACACTCCCTGGACTCAGACTCTGCATGCAGTTCCAGCGGAAGGAAAAAGCACGAAATCTGTCTCTAAAAGACTCCACGCTCGAAGGGTAAAAGACTCCACGCTCGAAGGGTCAATAAGAAAGGATTTCCTCCTGCAGCATGACAGAGAACTTAATGGGTGGATGCAGAACCTGAATGGCCTTTTCCATCTGCACAACACACCGCAGCTTATGAAAAACCGCAAATAAATTATATCACCCAACAGAGGCATGAGCTAGCGCACTTTTGCGATCGAAAATGGTAGATGCGCCGAACCAGATGACAAATCAAAGCACATCAACCGGCCTAAAAGAAAGAACAAAGACTTCACCCTGTATATATGTGAACAGAGCAGCAAGGGGCGGCCCAAGACCGGCAAACTTCGATTGTCCCATATGCAAAACGAACAGCTGGAGAGAACAATCCTATGACCAAACGCAAAGAATCATTAGAATGAAACTATAGAACAGGACGAACATGCCGTGATGCTAGACGATGCAATTTTTATCGATGGAAATTTAGATTTGCATCGATGAAGTTTAGCACAACGTCATATCCCCTTGATTTTGTAAATTACTGATAATAAGGAGTAGGTACCTGCAGACGTCGTTACCCCTAGCGGCGAGCCTTTGCTGCTGTTGCATCACACCCGGTGAATCTCCACCTCCGTGTACGTCGTTGCCACGCTGGCCCGGTCGTGATGCGCGGGTCGATGCGCCGGGTTGCCCGCATGTTAGAGCCGTGCCATGCGCCGGATGAGCGCCAGCGCCGTGGCCCCGCAGCCCGTGTCGAGCCCCGGTGAGGATGCCGTTGTGGGGTTGTTGACTTCTCAATCCACCGCGGAGGCCGTCTCGGAGCAAGGGGATGCCCTGCAGCTCCAAGCCGTCGCTGCCCCGTAGGCTTGCGTCGGCGTTGTGCGTCGCCTCTTGCCGGAGACCGTCGCCACCAAAGGTTCACCGTCGAGGCTGCCGCGCCCCTGCCCTTCCTCCGCTCCCTTCCTTCTGTTCTTCTCTGTCTCCTCCTCACCTGTGAAGCTCTTCCTCCCTGGAACCGTAGCAGGCCATGGAGGAGCTCAACCGCCGCCATCGTCCCTCCGACTCGCCAGAGCTGCCCGTCGTCGACCCGAACCGTCTGCCATCCGCCAGATCCATGCCACCCCCGCCGAAGCTCCCCTGCATTGAGCTGCCGCCACCGCCCCACGTTGACCGCATCGCTTGCCTGAAATCAGGTATCTGTTAGCGATCGGGTTGTGTTTTTGCCCCTTGATTAAGGAAGCGATGTGTTGGGGTGGGCGGGGCGTGGAACGCTGGTCCGGCAGAGTTTTCGTCCGCCCTGCCAAGTTGCTAAACAAAGTTTGGTTGAGGGCTAGTACAATTTTAACGGTTAGATCAACTTAAGTGGTCCTGATTGTGTGACTTCCATTGGTTCGGGTTGCTCTGTGTACGTTAGGCTGGGTGTACTTAGTGATGAATATGTTTGCTTGTTTAATAGTAGTATAGATATACATATCTCTTTTTCAGTTCAAATCAGTTAATTGTTCAAATACATCAATTTAGAAATCAACACATACAACATGTCAGTTCAAACTTTGAATGCATCTCCTATTGTTGTTTGCCTCTCGGTCTAAGAAAATAAATTACCCACTGATTACTGGCCGAGGAGACGAGAAGCACCGGTGTTTCTCGGCTTTGGAGGGGCAGCTAATCTTCGGTTTAGCGCCCAACGGCCGGGCGGAGGATGGGAATCACTTCCAGGCATGGTATGCTAGTGCTAGCAGGGAGCAACTAGTAGGGGAGCTAGACTGGGGAGAGCGGCCGTCGGTGACGGTCTGCCTGGGAGCATGCGAGATCGTGAGAAGCGGCGCCCGCGTGCGGAGGCGGAGGACTGGGGGAAGAGGTCATGACTCTAGGGCTCAGGCTGCAGCGGGCGACGTGCAGACGGTTTACCTTCACGATTTTTCTTCTATTGGGGGCCCTGTGCGGCCGGCCACTTTTGTCCCCCTCATCGATGGGCCTGCCGCCGGGGCATGTGGCTAGGC
The DNA here is from genome assembly GCA_000582825.1 of Hordeum pubiflorum. Classification (NCBI taxonomy): domain Eukaryota; kingdom Viridiplantae; phylum Streptophyta; class Magnoliopsida; order Poales; family Poaceae; genus Hordeum; species Hordeum pubiflorum. Next base: position 7,804 of record CBMN010035121.1, on the reverse strand, counting down.
AATGTGCGGTGCCATTGGCAGTTGGGATGTCCTGCCTGCTTTCTGTAGGAGTTGGAGGACTGCTGCGGGATGGCGAAGTATATGTGTGCTCGAGTGGCGGTCTTCGTCAGGCGGTGCTCAAAGGCGTCGGCAATCCAGCGTGGCGATCTTCAACGGTGACCCGGCCTGGCTAGGTTACCGCAGAAGAGGGAGTCGATGCACGGTCCTGGATGCTGGCGAGCTCGACATCAGACCTGGACTTGTCGTGCAACGCATGGGTGATTTTTTCCAGGTTTTCTTTAGGGAGTCTTCGAGTTTGGTTTGGGGCGGCAAGGCGGCGGTGTTGTTCCGGTGTAGGAATAATGTTCTCCCCGCTCTTTCCCCATTCTGTTGGCGTGCTTATTGCCGCCGGGGTGTGTGTGTGTGTGTGTGGTGTGGAGATGCAACGCTGGCGGGTCTTTCGAGATCCGGTCAGTTTAGGTTTGTGGTGGATCCATCTGGATTCGGCCGTCTTTCGTTGTCTTCAGAGTTCCTACATGCCCTTATTGGTGTTTTCTCTCTGAGTGGCGATTTGCTTCGTAGATCGTGGCCATCGGCGTCTCCTTGTTTGCATTGACGACTTCTTGGCCGCTGCTTCTACAAGCTCTTGGGTTTAAAAATAGTTTGCTCCGCCGAGGCGGAGGCCCATATGTGGCATCGAGCTATACTCACGGCGTGGTGCTGGTGGATGCAGGAGGAAGTAGACTTCGGCACCCTCATGGATTTGATTGTAATTTTGCTTTTCTGTATAGATGTGTTTGTAAGGACATGTGATGCTTAATATATGGCCTTAGGTTCTTTCACAAAATAAAGTTAGACGAAATCGAAGTTGAAGATTTCAGCTAAAAGTTCTGCTTCACGGGTGATAGCCCCATGTTTGACTTTGTGGTTGGACCAGCTAACATTGACGTGCGAGCACCGGTTCCTTCTTGAAGGGGTTGTATGGGAGTTTTGGCCCTTTGTTTGGTCACATGTCGCTTGAGCGGTGGATTATGGTTCAGGGTCATTAGGTTTGTGGCAGGATTGTGGAGATCCTGCCGGGAGGCAGGCCAATGTGGACAGCCTCGGGTTTTCTCTTTATTTTTTGTAAACTGATTTGTTTGATTTTGACGTTTGGCTTTGCTTGGCATTGTTTTTAATAATATACTAATATATGGATGTAGAGACCTGGGGTTATCCTCATTTACAAAAATAGGGTAGACGAAATCAAGTGGGTTGGGTCAATGGGGTGAAAATTAGTGCTGAGGAGCTCTTGACTTGGGTTGGCAAAATGATTGAATACCGGCTACAAAATTTTCTAAGGTGTTGCATTAGTGGACTATTCATGTTCGACTTAAAACTTATGTATTCATGCAGAATATACAGCTCAAGAGGAGAACAAAATCACATAGGAATAATGGTTTGAAAACACTAGTATAGTTGTATGTTATCTCATATGCTGGAGGAGTTTCAATTAAGCGGTTGTTGAATTCTGTCCAAACCGGCACATATGCTCTACATCACCTCATGCTAAAAAGTGTTGTGTTCATTGGATAGGATTTATATGATGCATATATGATGTGGAATAGTTTAGCAACGAGAAGAGCTAATAGTGTAAAACCATGTCAATGGAACGCATTTTATTGGCGCTTTAACCATGTCCAAATCCAGGAACGCGTCGCGTCGGAGCTGGAAGCGGGCCTCCTGTTGTGCCAGCTTACCGCGGGGCGGCCTCCCGCTCTCGAGCCGCCCGCGCATCGGCATCAGCTCTGCCTACGGCCTCCCTCCTCTCGAGTTGGGCGAAGGCTTCATTGCGCGTCGTCTCGAAGCCGGCCTTGTCGGCGAGGAACTGACCCTCCAGGGTCTTGAGGCGCTCGCGCTCCGCCTCCTGGTCGAAGGCGGTCCGGGCGGCCTCCCGCTCGCAGAGGGCCACATCGGCCTCCCGCTCGATCACGGCCGCCTCCTTACGGGCCAGTTCCGCCTCGCACGTGACGTCTCGAGGGGTGTGTGCGGCTGCGGCGGCCGCACGCCCCCAGGGCTCCGCCGCGGATCTCCCGGACCCCGCCAAGCCTAGCGCGGGGGCTGAGGCCGCGCCGGCAGGTGGCATGCGAGGGGCCGCCTCAGGCGAGGCATCCCTCCGCCTCTTGAGCGTGGGCGCCCTGGAGAGTTGGTGATCAAGCTCGCTGGCCCAAACAAAGTACACAAGGCAAGTCGGGAACGGTAATGCACTTACTCGTCACCGGCGGCCCAGCGCCACCGTGTCGGGGTCGGCCTTGGACGTGGGCCCCCGCCGCCCCCAGCGGAGGCGGGAGGCGCTGAAGACCCCGCCTGTGCTCCGGTGCCCACGGAGCCACCCTTTTTCGCCATGATGAGGGGAAGGGAGGAAGAGACAACGTTCGTACATGGAAGGAGGATCGGCGCAGGAGAGAGGCGTACGAGGGAAGCCGAGCAATGATGGTTTCGCCCGGCGCGCATAGGGGTCTTTCAAGGCAGGAGCACAGTCCCCGGAGCGTCGTGGGAAGTGGAGGCGGCGTATGATCCATCGTGCGCCACGCGTCGCGCCTGGGCCACGGGCGGTTGGGGCCCGCGTCGCTTCGCCCCCTCTAACAGGCGGAACCGTGCGCGCTGCGGGCCCGGGGGCTACTGTCGGGCCTCTGGGACCGGGGGTACCCAGGCCCATCTACCCGCGGCCCAGGGCGCGGCGCCTGCCTCAAGCACTGCAGGGCCCGCCAATGAGCTTCGCGGTCAGGCCTCTCGCGTGGAACCATGCCTCGCGAGGCGCCCGACGGCAATGTCATCATGGACCCCCCGAGGCCCCTTCGCGGGGCTGCCTCCCGAGGCCCTGTTAGGGCGGCTCCACTAAGGCTGGCCTGGCGGGGTCATACGGCCCTGCGTCGCCACATGGATGACGCACGCCGTGCCTGGTAACGCCGGGGGCCGCACCAGCAAGCACGGGCGCGGAGGATTTCCCCTTTGGTGCTAAGGGGGGAGGGCCAGCCTGCCAGACCCGAGGTAAGCCCCAAAGGTTTCCTCTTTGGTGTAAGAGGACCGGAGTGGAGAGCTCATCAGGACGGAGGTCATCACCGAGCCCACCAGCACGTCACGACAGGAGGCTTTAGCAGGCGAAGACTACTTTCGTCAGATAAGCTGCAGTCCTGTCTCCCTGAAAACTAGCTGTTGTGGTAACCCTTCCTGCCGAGAGTTTTCGGAGGAAGAGGGCCGAGGCCAAGATATAAAGGGAAGAAGGCAGCAATCGTAGGAGGAGGCCCCATTTTGTACTCACTCTCTACCACTAGCAATCCAGACAAGCAGGAGTA
>CBMN010035115.1:42-13993 GCA_000582825.1 Hordeum pubiflorum | reverse complement strand
CCATGCAACGTTCCCCAACATTGCCCCCTCGAGCGGCATGCTGGAGTGGCGCCACACGGCGTCATGAATGCATCCACGCCGAGAATTGGAGGAGGCGCCCATCCGACCACCGGTCTATGCATGTGACCGCGTGGGCCCTTGCGGTTAGTCCGACGTGGCGGGCGTGCCCGGGCGCGTACGGACCTCCCCATATGCTCCTTATATATGGGCCGGATATGGGGAGGGACGGTCAGTGTGGGCGTTTAGGCCGGCTATGGGGAGCTCGGTTGAGTGTGTGTTTTCTGTCCGGGCATTGACCGAGCAGTTGTCCGAGTGTTTTGGGCAGGTATGGGGGTCCGGTTGTAAATGTTCTAAGCATATGAGATAGGCTCACTTCATAACCAATTGCTATGTTAAGAATCTAAAATGGTCGACATTTTATTTTTTGGGGATAAGAAGGCAGACCACAGTCTACCTTATATATTAATGGTCAACAAATCATAATCAACCCGTTGACATTTCATCGTTGTAGATTTTTTTCTTGCAAAGAGGCCACTGGATCAATTAGTCAAAGTCCAACTTACAAAACAGACAACGATAAGAAGAAATTAAGTTAAGTTCATTGGGAAAGCCGGTTGTCTTCTACCTTCGGAAGGGCAGATGGTGCACCCCGTTGCCACTATACCACCGGAGCTGGTGTAACAACCCGAGGCCAATTCTCTAATTCTTTCCATAATCATTGTCATATTATTTATTCTTTTTCATTTTGCATTGCATCATGTCATCATGCTTTAATTTAAAATAAGGTTATTTAAACACTCACTTGAAGTTTATTAAAATTGCCAACCAAAATTAAACTCAGATAATTAAATTGCGCAAATCTTTGATGTAATCCACATGGTGGTTCTCTTTATAACCCATGAACATATCCTTCCAATATTAATAGGGAGCTACAACAATATTCCATTATTTGGAATCACCCTTTAACACACTTGCAATTTAAATCCCTTTGAATTCAAATTCCAGTAGCTTGTCCACAACTTTTTCTTGTTTTCTTCAGAATCGAGACTCGGCCCAAAACAAACCGGACACGACCTCCTCGTGATATTTGGGAGATCCTAAATTATTTGCAACGTCTGCACAAGCCTATTTATCACCATTATAAAAACCTTGTGTTTATTAATGAATGGAGATATGTTCTAATTATGTGTCAAATTATGTTCGTTATAGTTGAGAAAATTATGCGGTCTTCGAATTGTCTAGTGAGGCTATGTTTAAAATTTCATCCAAAATGGAGTCCACTTCATACTCAGGCCTTTAACTATGTGGGGCGATATAAGCCTGTCTAGATGATTAAACGGTGTTGCAAATTAAAACTTACCGTTGGGCCAAAAGCCACTCTAACACAGACCACAAGCCCCGCTAATCTAGCTCAAAAACTTGACCCAAAAACACACCTAGACAACCCCTGATATAAATAGCAGGTGCTTGCCTTCCAAATATGGAGGAACCCTAGAAACTAGGGAGACAAATCCCTCATAGCCTCTCGTGGCACGAGAGGGCACTCCCTGCACCCATGGGCATATGCACCCATTTTTAAACAAATGTATTTTAAGCATGTTTAAAAATGTTTAAAAAATCAAAAGAAAATTTCACACATACATGTTCACAAATGTGTGTGTGTGTGGCACAAAGTTTTGTGGAAAAATATCTTTTTGCTTTGTCTCCACAAAAAATACAAATTTCAGTGCTTCTAAATAGCGTTTTGTGACACAATTTTTTGTCTTTTTTACACAAGCCACAAAAAAAGTTATATTTCCGTGAAACTTTATGCACGCACATAAAACATAGAAGCGTACCTATGCAACTTTTTTCAGATTTTTTTAGCATATAGAAATGTGTTTTTCGAAGTGGGTTCATATATACCCGGGTTCATCCATGACTTTTCCCTCGTGGCACACTCTAAAAAATCATCCGCTATTAGACTGAACTACATACAACAATAACATAAATGGGTATTTTCACATGTACAAAATGTCGTTTCGCAGGTGTTATGCCGGAAAACACCATTCCATAAGTTCCGCTTTGGCTTTTCAAAAGTTTGGCTTTTGTTTTCCAAATTGCATGCCGTTTTAATTCCTTTTTTGGTACGGATGAAAAACAACAAGCTAGCTTTTTGCCTTTTCTAAATTAAAAAGAGTGACTTGTGTGAATTTTCCATGTTCTAAATGAGCACGGGAGAAAGTGAGTGATATTCCGACTCCGGGTACGTATTAACTCGATGTTCGAAACGTCATGAAAAATCATCACTCTAAGATTCAAAAGACCACGAATAATTGTGCATGAGGAGGACAGGTAGAAACGTACATATGTAAAATTTGCTAAAGAAAATGTAAAGTCGTCTCAGATATGTGTTTAGTATTCCTAATAAAACTTTTTTTTTGACAAGTTGCATAAGATGCAACCAATCAATCATTTAATTTATGGTTTTTTCCTCCCGAGCGATCATACTTTTTTCACCAAATTTCACATGTATGTATGGCCACCTATTACCTAAATAAACGCCTAAATTTTTTTGACAATATTTCCAAACTACTTCCTCCGTTCCTAAATATTTGTCTTTTTAGAGATTTCACTATATACTACATACGGATGTATATAGACATAATTTAGAATGTAGATTCATTTATTTTGTTTCGTATGTAGTCCATGGTTGAATCTCTAAAAATACAAATATTTAGGAATGGAGGGAGTATGTGGATGTGTTTTCGGTGACTTTCTATATTTGCTTCATCTTTATCCAGGTTAGTTCCAGGCAATGCAAACTAACCTGGATTAACAACATTAGAAAAACTGTAGGCACGAGAGAGCTGGTTGGCTGGCAGCAAGGCGGCCCCCAGCTGGCAGTGAGCGTGGCCATGGCCATGGCCGGCGGCAGATCTGAGATACGCTAAACTTCTGACAAAAGCCAGAGCAGCTCCCCACTGTTCTTACATGATCCACCCATGGATGCATGAGTGGTCGGGGAAGTGAACTCGGCCAAAACCAAAGTGGGTCACTCTCCCTCCAAAAAATTTGCCCCCTTTCTCCTCCCTCCAGGAAAATTCCCTTCCCTCCCTACCCCCAAAAGCTGGCAACTTTCCCCCAAATTCAGTTTTCTAATAATGCCGCAATGCAAATGGTGGAGCTCACCACAACCGGGATTATTATTGTTTTCTCCCCTGCCTTCTGATCAGTCTCATATTCCCACTCCCACCATCACCACCAGTAGCGGTAGCAGTAGCAGCTCACCAGGGTGATTGATTATAAAAAGAACAAGATGCAGACAGAGATGGCTAGCATTTTCTGCCTCTCGTCTAATGCAGATCAGTGTGTTCCCAGATTTTAACAGGATTTTTGGGGAGATTTTGTTGGAAAGAGGGGGCAATTATTGAAGGGTGTTCTGAAAAAGTGCCCTGCTTTGAGCTGCCACTTCCTTGAAACAAGGCTGAAGTGAGACAGGGGCCCCTCTGCTCAGATCAAGTTTCTTCTTCTTAACTGATCCTGATCAGTGATCAGCGAGTGTGTGACAAAATGATGGCACCGAATAATAACTTACTATAATGCCCTAGAGGGGATAAAAATGCAGCCTCTGGCATACCAGTACTTTGAATTTGCACTAACTCTTATGCGTAGTACTGGAGCAGCCGTCATCTAGAAATCAGCCTGTCCTCAGGTTCAGCATGGCAAGGGTGAGTTCTAATTCAGGTTTTGAATATTTTACCTGCCTTACAAGATGTCAACTTGGGCATCCACTGGCCGCCCATAAATCCCAATTCCAACAGCTTTAATGTACAAGATTTGCAACACCAAACTAGTAATATGACAAGACAAGTTCACGAAGAAAGAAGAGGAAAATGCCAAGCTAAATCTACTAAAACTAGTAGGCAATGGTGAAGAGACCAGAACACTCGAACTGGTGGAGTGATCAATTAATCCCTCTTATGAGCCAAATCGCTGTTACAGACAGACACTAAGATTACAACACAGGGGCATACACGGATCATCCCAGGGAGAGAAGAGGAGCAAATAATCCACAATCGAATCGACCTCGCACTCCGGGAGCCTAGCATTTTAGCAGCGAGCAGGTGAGCAGAGCAGAGCATACCAAGGAGGAGCGAGCGAGGCTCACTGCCGGGTGGGCGACTGCAAGGGGAAGAGCGGGAGCAGCCTGGGCGGCGGCGTGAGGTCGCCGCGGCCGCTGGCATTGCCGCGCGGGGACGGGTGGAGGTAGAATCCCTTCTCGGCGATGGCGCGGTCCTCGGCCGCGGCGGCCTCCCGCGACCCCGGCAGCGGCGGGAGCGGCGTCACGGGGCTCCCCAGCGCCAGCGACGGGAAGTCCAGCATGCTGGGCGACAGCACCTCCAGCCCGCGGGGCGAGAACCCCCGCGGGGAGAACCCGCTGCAGCCGCCAGAGCCGCCGCCGGCAAAGGCGGCGGGGAGGAGCGGGCAGAGCATCTTGAGGCTCTTCATGCTGCCCCGCCGCTCGTAGAGCTTGAAGGCCGGCTTCTTGGGCCCGGTCGGCGTGGGCGACGGCTTAGCCGCCGCGGGCGCGCCCGCCGCGCCCCCCGCCGCCGCCGCGGCCGCGGTCTCCGGGGTGCCGGTGAGGATCTGCACGACCTGCTTGAAGGAGGTGGTGTCGGCCTGCACGAAGGTGGTCGGGAAAGGGTTGCACGGGTCGGCGGCCGCATGCGGCAGCTGCATCTGCACCGACGACGGCGACGGCGGCGGCGGCGGCGCGGGTCGCTGCTCCTGGGTGGTTGCCTCCATGGTAAAAAGGGAAAAACGTCGCCTTCGCCTCCGTGACTGACTGCGAGGGAGCCCGGCGCAGCAAGGCAGGGCGAGGGGCGAGGGCGAGGGGGTGAGAGCGTGGGTTTTATGGGCTTTCGGGGGGCGTGGAATTTCCTGGCTTCGGGATCTGGATTTCCCTCCCACGGAATATGTTGGCAATTGTGTGTGCGCGCGACCTGGCTACCGCGGCATGGCTCTATCTGTATGTGCCTCGCTACTCTACCACTTGTAGATCTGACCTCACTGCTGCTCCTGCTCCTGCTACCAGTACACCACTCCTACTCCGCTTCCAGCACATCGTTTTTCCTTTTCTTTTTTTGAGTTGGACGACTGAACTGTGTTCGTTTTTTGAATTTTGATGATTGATGCCGACCCAGTCCTTAAAGAAACACATAAATATACACAATTCTAGAAAAAAACATTTCTTATTATTTTCTTCGAGCGCCCTCGCAAAAAAAAAAAAAACTTCAGCTCCTGTGGAGTTAGAATTACCGTATAAGTTTGATTTAGTATTACTATACAAGTTTTGGAAGAATTCGCTGGCAACTTTTTGTACCAAACGACATGGCGTGTATACATCGACGAACGGTTAGCAGACTCCTTGAAGAAAGCACGGTGTCTTTTTGCGTAAGAAAACGACATAAAAATATGGACGGTTTACAATAGAAGTAGCCCTTCAAGCCTCGCTACATGGCAGAAGTTCGAAAGGGAATCATTCTGCTTCAGCCATGCAAACATTATGCCAATGACGCTATCACAACGAGCGAGTACAAATTATTGCCCGTGTTTTCATTTTAGAAATAAGCACACATCTAGCGGGTATGTCTAGCGGAAGCGTTGTGTGCTCGACGTGTGAATCCTCTGATGAAGCCATGCACATTTCTAACTTTGCTCATTTTCGGCTTTTCTGCTTCAATTTCGCCCTTTGTTTTACTCTTTCGGTTTCTAGAGCTTTTACAAGAATGATATCAACTAAAGTAATTTGCAACGAGGTAAGATACGGGACAACGTCTACTACCATCAGATATGTTGAGTCGCCACCTTCCAGTTTGAATCAAAATATTCACATTGAAACAAAGGAAAGTTGTCTCTAGTATTCAAGACCATGCCACGAGACAAACTACCAAATCGGCCCGGTGAATCATTTATCTAGGTTTTGCTAGAGGGGGTGACCAGGAGGAGGCAGCTAGTTTTTTTTTCCCCGGGACGTTGACTCCACGAGTTCCCATGGCCTCTGTCGGCCGCTGTGGCAACAGGAGGATGGGGTAACCCTGCATCTGAGTGTTCGGGTCCGTGTCGCATGGGGTTTTCAAGTTCTTCATCCTTGGTGAAATTGTGGCAGGCTCCTCGAGGAAAGCACAATGTCTTGTTATGTCAAAAATATATAAACATATGTATGGTTTACAATAGGATGCGCCCTTGGAGCCATGTCACGATGCAAAAGTTCATAAGGGAATCAATTTTCTTCGGTCATGCAATTCTTGTGCCGATGATATTACATCATCAAGTGAATATAATTTATTATCCATGTTATCATACCGAAAATAAGCACATATCTAGCAGTTATGCCTGGTGGGGCCGTTGCATGCTCAACATGTCTCATCCTCCGAGGAAACCATGTGCATGTCTAAATTTGCTCTTTCTTGGATTTTGGAAGAGTTCGGTGGCAACTTTTTGTACCAAACGACATGGCGTGTATTCATGGACGGATGGTTCACAAACCCCTCGAAGAAAGCATGGTGTCTTTTTATATAAGGACATAAACGTGTGACGGTTCACAATAGGATTCGCCTTTCAAGCCTCACTACGTGTAGAAATTCGAAAGGGAATCTTTTTTGCTTCAATCATGCAAACATTGTGTCAATGACAGTACAACAACGAATGAGTACAATTTATTGCCTGTATTTTCATTCCTAAAATAAGCACATGTTTAGCACGTATGCGTGGCAGGAGCCTTGTGGGCCCGACGCGTGTCATCCTCCGAGGAAACCCTATACATGTCTAACTTTGCCCATTCTCGATTTTTGTGCTTCAGTTACACTTGTTTTTTTGGCTCTTCCGGTTTCTAGGGCTTTTACTAGAATCATATCAACTCAAGTAATTTACAACAAGGTAAGATATGGCACAACGTATACTACCACCAACTATATTTAGTCACAAAGCCACAGGGCAAACTACCAGATCGCCCTGGTGAATCACTTATCTAGGGTTTGCTAGAGAGGGAGTGACCAGGAGGCGGATAGCTTTTCCCCTGAAGATGTTGACCCACGAGTTCCCATGGCCTCCATCGGCCACTGTGGTCGCGGGAGGATGGAGAACCCTGCATCTAAGTGTTGGAGTCCGTGTGGCATGGGGTTTTCGATTTCTTTGTCCTCAGTGAAATTAGGGAATACTCCTCGAGGAAAGCATAGTGTCTTGCTGTGTAAGAAAAATATATAAATATATGTATGATTTACAATAGGAGGCGCCCTTGGAGCCACGTTATGTGGCAGAAGTTCAAAAGGGGTCAATTTGCTCGAGTCATGCAATTCTTGTGCCCATGATATTATAGCAACAAGTGAATACAATTTATTGTTTGTGTTATCAAATGAAAAAGAAGCACATATCTAGCAATTATGCTCGATGAGAGTGCTACGGCCTCGACATGTCCATCTTCCAAGGAAACCATGTGCGTGCCTAAATTTGCTCATTGTTGGGTTTTGCACTTTAGTTTCTCTCGTTTTCGGCCCTTGCATTTTACGGGGTTTTGCTAGGACAACTGAAGTGCATCAAGGTAACATATAGTGTAGCATATGCTACCACTAGGTATGTTGACTCACAACACCTTCAGTGCTTCTACTTTCATACAAATGACGAGTGTGAGTCCATAGGTGGAAGCATGGATTCGCTCAAAACGTAATACGACATGTGTACAATATCAGTTGGTCCAAAGCGCAATTCCCTTCCCTATCTATTTCATATGGACAATGAAAGAGGGATTAGGGCCGAAACATGCATTCATGTAAGACAAAAATTCAACGTACAAACAACACCTTGACAAGATGTCTATGTGGGAAAAAAATAAAACCAGATCCATTAGAAAGTTTGTGTCAAAATATTCATGTTGTTTCAACGTGAAATTTTGTAGAGTACTCAATACTGTGCAACGATACAAACTTCAAATAGTCCGAGTGGACTGTTTTTCTAGGGTGAGATAGAGATGAGGCGACCAAGAGGAGGCTAGCTTTTTTGCTCGACTCGTCAGCGTCGTTGTGAGTTCCCCTGGCCGTTGCAGCGGCAGGAGGATGGGGGGACACCGAATCTAGATATCTCGTTTCATTATTCGAAGGGTTTTCAAGATTTTTTTGTCTTCGGTGAAGTCAGTGTAGCAACGGCAGTAGGAATGATCATTCCTTAAACTTTCCACATATCGATGTCCATCGTATGAGTGGCGCCGATGAGTCCGAGGGATGTGTCTATCGTCGGATACTCGTCTTGGTGTGATTACCGTTTGCTCATGGCAACGGCGTCCTGCCGGGGGGTGTTATTGCGACATGTTCTTGTCCTGCAAATTCCATCTCGACCAGATGAAGCTCAGTAAGATACAACCCTATCATGGAACTTATGAGGTTTGTGCGTCTATCCAGTGTTGTTGTTTTTTGGATTTTTTCTAGCCCACCTCAGTGTGGTCTTCCCCGCGACAAAGATCTATCCAGTTTGAGGTCACTGACGTCTTTCGGTCTACATCGACGAATTTCCGATACTACTTCTACAAGCTCTTTGGTTTCAACAAGGTTTCACCGGTGAGACAGAGACAGAAAGGAGGAAACGGGTTTTTCTCACCGCATAGTGCCACTGGATGCGGAAGAAAAACAGTGATTCCTTCATAGACTTGCGTTTAGTTTCTTATTAATGTAAGGAAGTTCTTGTACGAGCATGGTTAACAGTACACTCAACTATTGGCTATATGATAGTCACATCATCCATAGCCAAATTTATAGTGGGCAAGTACAATGGTTTGATATAAATATGTACTACTTTATTAAAACGTGATCCACCTTACTCTCTTACAGAGTGTCTATGAGCACGTGTAGCAGCTCACTGTTAATTTGTAGCCCACTTATCTTTTGCCTCCTTCAACTCAGCAAAAATATAATATTTAATGTCGTACAACCCACCTATATCACTTTATTATACTTGCTTTAAGGACTGATTTTAATCTAATATATGGTCATGAACCCTTTCGTAAAAAATGTCATGCCACGATAAATACAATATTGAGAATAAATTTAATAGTTATGTATCTTATCACAATACAAACAGTTGCTTTGACCCAAAAAAAACGTTGTTGCACCCCCTTCTTACATTTGCTGCATTAGATGGCAAGCAACGGGTGCATGACATTTCGGTGTCATTTTTTTCGCGTCATGTTGACCTTTGTACATGCTTCATCCATAGTAGCGAGGGAGAATTTTAATTTTATGCCTCTAGTTGTGGACCACCACTTTAAAAACTTCATAACAAATTCATACTAACTCAAAAAATGCAAATAAGATATCAAGATGTTTAGAAAAACATGACCTATATGTGCATATCATTTACATTCATGACAAAAGTGTTGTTTAAACCCAACGAGGTTATTAATATTATTAAACCTAAAAATGTTTTTCTTGATATTTTGTTATCTTATTTGTATTTTTCGGAGTTATTTTGTTTTTGAGAATCACTGGTGGGGGTGGGGGAGAGTTCCCCCACCTGAATATATTACTCAAAAGCAGCAATCCGTGATGTTTTTTCAGTTAATACGAAAGTGATGGGAAAACGGTCAAAGGGTGGTCAAAGGGGAAACACATAGGAGGAGCGAAGTGGCTTGGACATGATAGAGTTTCTTTTTTTAAATACAAGGGATAAAAAAGTCGAGTGGGACACAACTAAGGGCATGAAATTAATTATCCCTTCTAGTGAATAAGGTGCACATGCATTTTAAGAATCAAATTTGACCATCAGTTTAACAAAAAATGTGGGCTATGTTCAACAAGTTACACAAATAAATCGGTATCCGAAAAGACTCATAGTTAGATAATTTTTAACGCACATCACTTATAAACTATTTGTCTGATATGATGGTCAAAGCTAAATATCAAAATCACGTCTTACTCACTACTCCCTCCGTTCCTAAATATAAGTCTTTTTAGAGGTTCCACTAAAAAACTACATACGATGTATATAGATATACTTTAAAGTGTAGATTCACTCATTTCGTTTCGTATGTAGTCTTCTAGTGAAATATCTAAAAAAAACTTATATTTAGGAACGGAGGGAGTAGAATTGAGTGAGTACTATACATGTTAATTAGTGATTCCGAAGGAAAGAATGAAATAGATGTCCGCATTTCCACACAAGGAAATAATATAGCAGTCCGTGCGAGTGTCGTGTCATTATCGCGGCCGTCGACTAAGTCGACCGGTGTGATATTTATTCGCTGGGACCGTGTCAAGGCGGAACAGAGGTTTCATGGTTGCATTGACCGGCCGGAAGGCATTTGCTAGATCGATCGACATCTTCGATTCTGGTTCCACAATGCTTGTCTCGTTGGTTCAAAGGTTGGACCTGACCTGACAGCTTTGCTGCATGGGGGAGTCTGATCGCGCTATCTCTCCTACTGACCATAATGACTGCTATTTCAATCGAGGGTAACTATGGCTCCCTCTGACCATCAAATTGCTGAACAATTTTTTCTTTTTCGAATCCTGAACATTTCTTTCATGGACGTGCGTGACTGTATCACGGGCATGTATTGGCATAAATAAGTTACTGCTTTATTTGCCAGGAAATCATATTCTGGATAGCGAGCTGGTCAAAGAACAAAAACTATACATGAAGCAGAAGAAATGATGTAAGAAGCAATGCACATTAACACCGAAGTTCATTCAGAAATCCACGTTGATTTTCCCAACGTGTCCCAACATTTGTTAAAAAAGGGACATCCTACAAAATTTACATCAAAATACATAAACAACTACCTTTTCTTCTCCCTCTTACAAGGCGACTAGGGTAAAGCTTTCTTTTACTTGATCTTCACCGGTGAACCCATTGATTAGTCTCCCCTCCGCCTGCTGCTCCGGGTGCCAACTGGCAAGAAAGGGAATCCTGATGCCTCGAATCCGGCTAGTAGATAAGTTAAGGTTTTAGAGCATCTATAACCGGAGTTTATAAATTCGGCCCCTCAAACTCTCGCGGACGCGTCCGGACGCGCATGCGGACATTGACTGATCAAGCTTCAAATTTGCCGTCTCACAATTGGACACCTCAATTATCATATCTCAAATCCATACAAACTCATGCAACTACGTCGATGCATTATACACATCGTGCGGCTACTCGATCACTACTAACATGCCATCGGACTAACAAAATTTGGCATGTTTGGCTATGGTGGAGATCATCCATGGATGCACTTGCCCTTCCCGGCACCCATGTCGTCTTTCTCGCGGAAGTACCGGTTGAAGGGCGCGTAGGGATTGAGTCGGATCTGCTCGTCGCCAGAGCTGTCCTCCTACAGTGGCAGTCCGGCCAAACCGCCCGAATCTGCTCTCGGGCGAGGGCGCGCGTGTTTCTCCGCTACCGTTTCTTCACAATGCAGGCGCGGATGGCTTTCTCCTCTGCGCCCGCCCGCGCTGCCGCATCATCCGCCTCCGCGATACGGGCCTCAACGGCCCTTATCCTCTCCTTCCCACGGCGGGGCGCCCGTTCCCGGTGGTACTCATAGTCTGCCCGACCGATGATGGGGAAGGAGAGATTTTCCGGCTGCCGGGACCGCGATGATCCAACCGCAGAGGACCCGAGCGCCCGTTGAGCCGATGCTATGGAGTCGCACCGGACAGATCCTTCCGTCGGCCTGACGTTGTCCTCCCGAGAGCGGCATAGTGCAATGCGAACCGCCATGGCCTCCTCCAACCCGCATGTGATGACGCCCTAGTCAACGGATCCGGACTGGTCGGAGTCAGATCCGTTGCCCCACCATGCCGGAGACGGCCAGAAATCGTCGTAGGTGAGCTTGGGTAGCGAAGGGAGTGAAGGGAAGGGGTGTGTGAAGTGACTAGGGTTTGGTCCGGCGAGCGGATGAGGACGAATATATGTGGGGTCGTTGCGGGCCAGCTCGGGCCAGGCCGACATGGCGGACGCGTCCAGGCGCCCCATATCCGTCCCATATTTGGGCTCGATATGAGGGGTGCCGGTTAGCCCGGACGTTTTAGGCCCGTTTGAGGCGCCCGTATGGATCGGAATTTCGTGACCGGTCAGTGACCAGGCGGCCCGGCCGGACGTTTGAGGGAGGTTTGGGATGCCCGGCTGTAAATGCTCTTAGTCCTCGCATGTATGACACTCAGATGGATGATGGTGCTTCAACTTCGAGTCAGTCTTTCGAGTATTTTGGGTTTCTCGTGTGCATGTGTACGGCAACGCTATTTTGTGTCAGATTGTTTGGATTGATTCAAAGGTTCGACAACAACAACTACGGCTCCCAAGCGTTGGTTTTCAAGGCCACGTGCACGGAGACTTTTGATCTGTTATCGACAAGATTGGGATGGCTTGGGCATGAGAGCAACGACATCGGCTCGTTCTAGTGCAGACATTATTTGTTTAGGTTCAGCTACCTCGATGTATTTTTTGTTATGTTTGGGACGTTTTGTACATCTAAAAATTGTTAGGAAAAAAAATCCATAAGAGTAGCCAAGACCGGAACGAGCAGATTAGGAAGTTCTTTCTATTTTTTGTGCGGGAAAGCAGATTAGGAAGGTCGACCGGTCAGCTGGGCGTGCGAGTACGTCTCGTCGTTGCATTTAGTGGCCGTTTGGCGTGCGTGCTCGTTTCCGGGTAGCTCCTGCCCGGAATGGGTCGACATAGATTTCGTCGTGGACTCTTGTTCGCGACGGATGGATCGGAGGCATGGCCATGGATAGGAGCAGAGCACCATTAAAACCGGAATTATTTGGAGGATAGCACTGGCAGGTTGGCAGGGCCATTGACTCGGAGGAGACCTCTCTCCTGTGAGTGTCCCTTCCCTTGTACGCGTACCCTAGGATGAGATGCCAAGGTACAATTATGGTAGCAGGGGTGAGTGATGAGATGCCTCTGCTCTGAGCATGACGATATGGCAGCGCACACCCTGCTGAAGTAACCTATACTGGTATAGTAGTAGTATACTGCTGCCCTAGGGGCATGTATGGTATAGTCGTATAGCAATCTACGAGATAGTCCAGAGGCATGTCACGTGGATTTAAAGCGAGATTTCTTTGCGGAAATCTAATTCGGCTCTTGAAAGCATATACTCCTGCACATCAATTTTTTTATAAATATAAAAATATTTAATAAAAAACATTTAGAAAATAGATGAATTCATTATCACGCTCAAATGCTACCAGCAAATTTTAGGAGGAAAATTTAATCATCTTGACATGTGCAAAAAAAAGAGTCAAAAGCCAAATGGTACCCCAAAATGTTAAAAAATTTCTTTGTTTTTTCACCGACAGAGCACTGCTATCGCATAAAATGGTGAAGCGCGCTTGTGTTACACTAACAAGAACATCTACACACAAAAATCAGAATTTTTAAATTTTAATTACTTTTTATTTTAAAATTTTGCTGTTCATCCACGAGCATATTCACCCTAGCCAAAACAGCAATCCCATTTTTGTGCTCACCCCTTATCCCACGGAAGAAACCCTTGATGCGCAGAAACTAGAAATTCAGTTTATTTTGAGTATATCTCGTTGTCTTGACCGAAGAGGGTAGGCTTTCTGTTTTTCTAAATATGGGTAAGTTTTTTTTTGGGTAGGTATTTTCATTTCTAAGTTGACACCTTGAGCCATTTGATGTCTTGTGTTGAGATTCATACAGGGTGCACAAAATCAATATCATAGCAGACATTTATCATCGTTGTATTTTGTTGCAATTGGGAAATTTTAAGCACCATGGACTTAGATATAATAAAATCTCAGTCAAACAAAGATGTAGATACACTCTTTTTAGTGTGGTGGAAGATAACCAATTAATGACCTAAAATAGCACCCACACGTTTTTTTGAACACATACAGACGCAAGCGCTCATATACACACGTATAAACTCATCCCTATGAACGCGCACACACACACCCTACCCCTA
>CBMN010035112.1:0-15328 GCA_000582825.1 Hordeum pubiflorum | reverse complement strand
TATTTGTGAACGGAGGGAGTATTAGCACATATAGATGGTAATCCTCTGTAAAGAAATATAAGAGCGTTTAGATCACTAAAGTATCTAAGCACTCTTACACTACGGAGGGAGTATCATGTACATGTTATGCCACAGTAGCTGGAGATATCTCTGGCTTTCTAGCAACTGCTGCCATTGCTTGGTGCAGTTGTTGCGCCATACAAGTATAAAACAACACATTCACACCGAGATGTGCTGCCCTATGCCACTATCATCTGTTGTGGTACTTCAAGTTTTGGGGTGATAATGAATCAGTGATGAGTGATGACGATAAACAGTCTTCACTGTCCCCATA
The DNA here is from genome assembly GCA_000582825.1 of Hordeum pubiflorum. Taxonomy (NCBI): domain Eukaryota; kingdom Viridiplantae; phylum Streptophyta; class Magnoliopsida; order Poales; family Poaceae; genus Hordeum; species Hordeum pubiflorum. The sequence continues at coordinate 14,994 of CBMN010035112.1, read as the reverse complement.
AGATGTATGCATTTTGGTTTCCAACTTACAAATCGTACATTTTGATTACTTCAAGCAACTGGGCTATGCACCCAGGTGCACAGAATCCATCCTGTAATATACTGTATCTCTTAGCCCCAATACACTTCTTCATACGAATGTAAGAGAATGGCAATGCTTAGCAGTGTTTAAAATGGATAGCTTGTTCCGGTATCCAAACAGCCCCATGGCAACAGCCATGCTAGTTTCAGATATACATTCTCTGAATTCGTAGTATAGTAAGTAGTAATATTTTAAAAGCCTAATACCAAAGCAGTTCTCAGCCTCGCACTGTGAGTGCATCACAAGTTCTCAACCTAGTTCAGGAGATCACATTTCTCCATCGTAGCACAGATCAAAAGCTCCCTGAGTAGCTAAGCCGAATTTCACACCGCCTTGCAGTTGCAGGCACAAGAGCAAAGCACTTCGACGGATCTGATATTCACAGAGACATGTTTACCTGCGCGGCGACCCCGGAGGCTCCCCCAGCAACCGCCTTCTCGAGGAGGCCCACCTCCCGGCCCCCGCTGGCAAGGGAGGACCGGAGGTGCTCGTAGCCGACGATGCGGAGCGGGGTGTAGAAGAGGTGCCGGAGGACGGCGGGGGAGAGGCCCCGGTATAGCCCCCCGTCGCGGACGAGCTCGCCCGCGACGCGTAAGACGCCGCGGCCGCCGCCACCGGTGCTGCGGCGGAGTTGCAGGCGCGTCTTGAGGGCGTCGAGGGGGAAGGTGGAGACCTCCGCCGCGGCGGCCGAGACCGACGAGAGGGAGACCTTGGCTAGGGTCTCGCTCCCGCGGCGGTCGCCGGCGGCGCGGGGTGACATGGCTTACGAGGACAGACAGACACCCCACTCGGCGTACCGGCGGAGTATACATGCCTACCGCGCGTACATCTGGACCGCACAAGGATGATCCAACGGCTGTAGAATCGGTCTGTGGCTCTGTGCGATGGATACGATCGAGTGGTTCCTTCCCAGATCCCGCACCACGACGGCGAGCCACGGCCGTGGCGGCGGAGACCACACCACCGCGTGTCTTGGATCCACCGTCATGATCCTAAGGTTCAGCTGCTGACGATTACTTCTTTCTCCTTGGTCGTAAGCCTCGCTCTTACGAAAAGAAAATATATCAAACTACAAGCTACTGGTGCATATGCCTTGGAACGAATCCATTGCGTCATGGTGTTCATGGTGTAATTGCCTTCGGCTTGACTATGTAATATTAACATGTTTTTTCTATCTTGCAATATGAACACGTGTTAATAGGCACAACAATGTACGTACTCCTATTACAGTGGCAACAGCTAAAATTGCCTATACCCCTATTGTACACCCCCGGTTCTTTTTCGTAGAACTGCGACGTAGTAATTCTGTCAGAAGCTATTCAAAATCCTGTTCTGGAATATCTGGACGAGTGCAAAAATTACAATTCCTTTTTCTTTCCTTCCTTGGCGGTGATGCAGTGTCGGCTGTTTACTGAAGAACGCTGTACAGTGGCTGGTGACAAGGGGTCACTAAGTCCCCACTCATGCTGCCTGCAGAACCTCTCCCCCGCCTCTCACGGAGTCGTATGGAAGCGCGCTGAGCACCTTCACCCGGAACATGGCCTGCAAATTTGCACAAATTGATCGGGGTTCTGAATTCAGAAGCGGGCATTTCACGACGAATCATGGACTGGATCATCAGGCAGATAGGAAGCAAGATAAGCTATCGACAACAGGATATGGCTACCTTCTTGTCTGAACCAAACTCAATGGCATCGGAAGGGTGGAAACGAACTGGGAAGTTTGGAGGTAACCGGTAGCGTCTGCCTTCATTGCTGGAGATTACATGCGGAAAAGAATGAGTTAACATGTGAAGTTTCGACTTCTGGAGCAAGAGAGTGGCATCAGGCTGCTTTCAGAACGTACTCGCTAAACCATGTACCGTGCTCGCTTCCGAGATCGGTCAAATAGAAACCCTTGTTCTTGCATGTGATAGTAGCATGGATCTCTGATACCTGCAAGGAAGTTCAACAGATCAAAGGAAAGTTAACAAGTTTATCGGCAAAGGAAAGTGCAGCCATGAGTGTGATTTTGAGGATTAAACGGGTTACACTAAAAATTCTCCACATATCATTTTAATAACTTACTTGTGGCAAGGGCAACGACAACGAAGAATCAGAATTGCTCGGATCTGGTTTGCTTCTGCCAAAAAAAAGAGACATTTGTTTTATTCCGCAACACTTGAGGAAAAAAGTGCTGTATAAAGAGAAATATTTTTGCTATGTACACTTACCCAATAGAGAGTGTCCTCTGTTCATCCCTGATCAAACGAATGGGCTGCAAGGCAGAGTTTTCTCCAGAGCTCATAGGGAAGAGGTACCACCTGTGAATAGTGTTAGTCAAATAATTACTCTTTTCAAAGGCGCTGAAAGTAGTATGCAGAACATGTCTGGTTCAAAATGAAACCAGAGGATAAGCAATGAACGTACTCTCCACCCAAAGCTTGCTCCAATGCATCGTCATCCTGAAACCATCGACCAAGCTGGTCGCTTGCCTACAGTGGGATGCTAAATGTCAGAGATTGTCAAATAGTTATCTTGTTTTGTAGTTAGTGTTTACATGTCTTTTAGAAATATACCTTGTCAGAAAGCCGGCAACTTAACGGTCTTCCTTCCAGCTTTGAGCTGCATATTAAAAACAATATTCATTTCTTATTTCCATCATGATTAATAGATGTAGAGTAAGAAGAGACAATTGGGAAGTCCTTCTGTGCATGGTGAGAACGCATCTAACCCTAATGAAAATCAAGTATTCTTCTCTATTTACAGATTCCATTAAAAAGTACAGTACTATTTACTTATGAGCTCGAAATGGAAACAAACTTATAGTTCAAAAGAATCACCTGTTGCCACCTAAAACCCAGCTCAGCATCAAAGGCATTCCAACCTTGATGAAAAATCTGCCGCCAACTCTTCCAGGATGCGGTATCCTCAACTTTGTCAAAAACTACATATGACAAATATCCATATAGTAATTTTAGTCTGCATTGTTGGATAATACTCTTATGAAACAGGTAATCTGATTTTAAACCTTGTTTCATATATCCAATAAAATCGTGGGTGGCCAACTCAACAAGCAGTTTTAATCAAGCCGAGGGACAAAAGCCAACTAGATGTGTTTAGAAGTACAAAGCTGCATAGTTCTTGACGTACCGACAAAGGTCCCAGACCCACACCTAGATATGGTCTGTAAGTGGTAGCCATGATTGCCGCCATTCTTGCCAATCCATGTATGATAGCAACACGTAGCTTTCTCTCCTTCTCATAACTGCAGAGACAAACATGCAAACAAATACCGTGCCCATCAGTAAGGACAGCTTTGGAGTTGGATTCTATTAGTATTCTACTTGGATGCTAAAAGCAATACCATCTGAACAAAACTAACATGCTAGAGTACAACACAAGAAAAGAAATAGTTACCTCCTCAAGGAGGAAATAACGTCCACAGGAGTTCTAGATTTGACACTCTCTTCCCAGGCCTTCTCGAGCTCTACAGCCAGCTGGTAACCATCCTATAACAAGTGACAAGTTATTTTAGAGCAGCAAAGTAGGTGGTGACCATCCTTTAACAAGTGACAAGTTATTGATCAGCGAGTACTATATCTCACAACACCAAGGCAAGAAACCTATCCACCATGCTGAATTTCTGACAGTGACAATGATATCATAGGCATGGCTAAGTAATTATGTACTTACCTCGATAGCCATGCAGCCACCCTGTCCCAGATTTGGCTGCATAGCATGGACAGAGTCACCAAGCAAGGTGACACGACCTTTCCCCCAGTTGATAGTAGGTGGCCGGTCGTATATATCCCGGCGAAGAATTGCTTCCTCCTCAGTTGCATTTAGCAGATCTATGACATTATCACACCAACCGCTAAATATTTCGAGCAGTCTCTTCTTTTTGCCTGTCAATATGCAGCATTAGTGGATGAATGGATGACAAGCACATAGGCAAGGCCTAACAAATATATTTCCCTCGTTTGCATCATAGACCATATGAGGAAGGTAACATTTAACTAACTTAGTGCAAAAGCTTCCCTCTGGGCACTCACCATTCTCAGGATCAGTACCACCAGCAGGTTCTTTGTGAAATGCATACCACTGCATTTTACCACCACCAACATCTGAGGAGACGAAGTATTGTTTGTGACCAAGAAACACTCGGTACCTTCAACAGAGGAAGAAGGGGAGGCGCATTAGTATCTCCTAGCAGAGGAAGAAGGAGAGGCGCGTTAGTATTTCTCAGATCTGAGCCGCATACCCGACTGTGTCAATATCAGGAGGCACAAAGTCTGCAATGCCGGTGTAGCAGGTGTATTCTGAATATGATGCTTCTGTTTCGCCAAAAAGTGACTTCCTCACCTATCCAGTGAAGTAAATATTAATACAGGTTCCTCAAGGGTAAATTTTGATCCTGTTTTTGAAGAGGCAACTGACTGCGTTACCTTTGACCATATGCCATCTGCTCCAACCAAGAGATCACCTTCAAATTTCCGCCCATCCTCCAATATCGCGGTAACCTGCACTTATAGGGGGAATGTTAAGAACAAACACTAGACTTTTTCCATGGCATTGTGAGCCAGTTTTGCACTAAGATGGCCATTCAAAGACAACTTGATGGCTCACCTTGTTGCCATCATCCGTAAAGTCGACAACGTGGCAATCGTTCATTATAGCGTCATCGCCAACGGCACGGGCAAGAATCTGCTGCAGTGTCATGCGGCTAATGACTCTTGTGACTGGGAGCCCTCTATCAGCCGCAGGAGTGAAGGTATCAAACTTGATGTACCTGCATACCAACATGGCTCAGTCAACTGGAATGGATGCATATGTCGGCAAATCCAAAATAAATAAATTTGAAGGCTGGTCAATAGGCAAATTCAAAAATGCAGTAGAATAAGCACAAGTGCGTGCTTGTTTATATTAATTATACATATCAACATCGATAAGCAACAAATTATATTCGTATTATTCATTCGCTCGTGTTGCTATCATTGACTAATTGTAGGTCTACTACGATTAACCATTCAAGTGTAAGCTGCACTAATTGCTATGGTGTGACGTACTAAAGCAGGTGAGCATGAACTGCTACGGTGCTACCAATCGGGTTGTAGCAAGTGTCGATATTGTACATTTGTACTATAGCACGTGAAGAGAAGTCTTCTTACGCTAAATTGCGCAAGAGCTTGCCTCAGGAAAAAAAATCCAGGAGAAAAAGGCAGAGAGAATTTCTTGGTAGTAGCATAAGAAGCAAGCACAAGCAGTCGGCTAGTGGTGTCAGTGAGTGGGCCGTGATTTGTACCAGGAGCCTGAGATGCCGTCGACGATCCCGTTGACGCGGTCGCCGGTGATGCATCCGGCGTCCATGATCTGGTCTGCGGCGCGCATGTCGACGGCCTCGAGGACGGCGAGCGCGTTGCTCTGCAGCTGGATGGGGCCCCGGTACTTGCCCTCCCCGCGGACGGCGCTCATGTCCCTCTCCAGCACGAGCACCTGGAAGCCCTTCCGCCTGGCCGCGAGCGCGAAGACCAGGCCGCCGATCCCGCCGCCGGCGACCAGGACGCGCGCCTTGGGCCCCGGCGCGCGCATTGCCGCGTCAGCGACCTCCGCGGCGCACCTCACGGGGCCAGAAAGGCGGAGACCGCGCCCATACGGCGCGCGCCGAGAGTGGAGGGCGTGTGAGCTTAGTACTGTCTGGTGGGAGGAGGAAGAGGAGGCGGGCGGGGCGGAGATCGCCGTGGGAGAGGCACGCGTGCAGCCGGAGCTTGGCATGAGTAATTGGCGACGGTGGACGAGCAAGCGGACGTGGAAGTGGACGCTTAGCTTGGTGATGAGATGAGATGAGCAGAGTATGCTCGCTGCCGGTCAGTGCTGGGTTGACTCTCCACTGTCCGCTAGGAAGTCGGCTCAGTGGACGTGCTCTGGAGCTCCAAATGCAGCTGTGGGCGGTCAGGCTGGCTGGCTGGCTTCACAGAAGGAGGAGATGTTCCTGGGAGGCTGGCTATTTTAGCCTGGCGATCGGGATGGGGCAGCTAGTAGGCGAGGGACACATGGGGGTGGCAGGGGACGAGACCGCCGGGCGCCGGTACTCGCCAGCATGGATTCATTGGGCGCAACCGGACAGAAGGGGGCTGTACCGTACCGACGCGCCGGGATTTTATGTATGGGGGCCGACACGAGGGATCGGGCACGGAAAGGGAGGAATGAAATGAATTTCTCTTGTGGCGGAGGCGGAGGTGAGCCAAGTCGGTGGTGTACGTCGGTGTCCCGTAGTGGTAGTGGTGAGGAAAAGGAGTCCAGGATGGATTGGTGGGTGCCCTCCTCGGTGCGTTTGGGCGGCCGTTGGCTGTGTGGGCGCGCCTACGGGCCAATGGGATGCCGCCGCGCGCAGGGTCTTTTCATTGTTGCCCGCCCGGGTGGGGCGGGCCTTCGTGGGCGGCGCCGTCTGGTCTGGGTCTGGGTGCGTGGTGGTGGTGGTGGTGGTGGTGGTGGTGGGATCAGCAGAGTACTACTCCTACTAGTAGCGCGAGCGTTCGGGCAAGTGGAAATACACGCGGTGAGAGTGAAATCATTTGCTCAGCCAACGCACGTTGCCCACTTATTTCTAGTGCCCCAGCGTCGAAGGCACAACAGGCAGAGAGCAGGTCAGCAGCACATAAGTAACAGGCACGGCTGATTGACTCGAGTAGCCCGACGTACCATGAGCCGGAGATGCCGTCGACGAGGCCGTTGATGCGGTCACCGGTGACGCAGCCCTCGCGCATGACCTCCTCGGCCACGGACATGTCGATGGCCTCCAGGGCCGCCAGCGCGTTGCTCTGGATCTGGATGGGCCCGCGGTACTGCCCCTCCCCGCGCACCGCGCTGATGTCCCGCTCGAACACCGTCACGTCGTACCCCTTGCGCCGGGCCGCCAGCGCCAGCACCAGCCCGCCGATGCCGCCGCCCGCCACCAGCACGCGCGGCTTCCCCTTCGTGCCCCCCGACGACGACGCGGCCGCCGGGGCCGTCTCCGTGGCCGCCGCGCCCGCCGGCCGCATTGCCGCCACCAGCCTGGCGCGAGCCCTATGCCTCTTGCCGCCGCCTAACTGCGGGACCGAGAGGAGGACGCTCTGCGTCGAGTACTGCTCCTGCTCATGGCAGAAGAGCGTCTTGGCCGGGGAGGTGGCGGAGAGGAGCGCCATGGGCATGGACCCCGGTGGTCCGATCGAGCTCGCTCGCTCGCTCCCGCGGGATTGCCCAAGGAGAAGAGGGCAAGTGGAGGTGGAGAGGCTGTGGCCGGAGGGGAAGTGTTGAGGTTGGGCTTCTTGGCTTCTAGAACTCTCGGCTGGACTGGAGTTTGTGGAAGGGGGGAGAGGGAGCGAGGCTGTGAAGAAGGGGAAGGGGAGGGGACTAGTGGTGGTGAGAGGCCGGGAGGAGGACGAACCGCAGCCAATCGCTGGATTCCATTTGGAAGGTCGGATTGATCTCCTGGCCCAGGATTTTATCCTGCCATCTTCTGCGCGCGTAACACAGGGTGCCCAAGCTTATACTAGTAGCACATTTTGCAAAGGTAGTTAATAAAAGTTACTGAAACAACATTTTATTTTACGTGAGCAGATTGCTGATAGCTCCAAGTTGGATTATTCATGCAAGAGTCGTGCTACATAGCCTTATTTATCCTTGTGTTTTTGTTCGTCTAAGTCGTATTTCGTTGTTTCATTATTTTTATTTTATTTTTTCTTCTTCGTTGTTTCATGTTTTCATTTTCGTTAATTTCTGGTTATGCGTTTGCAGTTGCGGAGTTTTCTTTCATGCATTCAACCACGCTAACCATGCGGTATGGAGCAAGATTGTATAATCTTTCATTCTGTATTTTGCAGATACTACTACATACAGAGTTTGCGTGCCTCTGTGTAGCAGCAGTAGGCTGCCACATGGGATCAGGAGAGCAACTAGAGAAGCAGGCGAGGAGACGTGGCAGGTTGCTATTTCATACGAGCTCGGAGATCTTTTTCCTGCTTGGCGAATGGCTTCATCCCTTCTCTTGCCGGGCGTCTGTTTCAAAGAGCGACCGTCCAACATATCTTGCCATTCTACTACTACTACCTAATTTCTCGCACAAAATAGCGCGTCGTTTAAAACCCGTTCGGTTCTTACTCTACTTGGTCGGCTGTAGAACAACTGTACGCTTGGTTTTTACTTGGTCGACTGTGCAACAGCTGTACACGGTACCCAGATTTGCGCATTTGCCGACTAGCTGCAAACAGCAAGGTGCGCAGACTCAAAACACAACAATGTTACACACTGGTGAAATCAAACCAGCAAAATATAACCATAAGCAAGCGCTTAATTACAGCTTTTATTGCCAGAACTGAGACATATAATAACACTTATAGAAATAGAAAAGTATGCTATGGTTCCAGGCAACCGTCCTAAACCAGACGATCATGTGCCGAAAATTGTTCCTAAGCTGTCTTGACACATATTAATTACCAGGGTTTCGACTAGGCAGTCCTGAAAAAAATCGTTTGCTCTTAAAAGGATGAAAGATGAGCTATTTCGTCATCATCCAATTCGGCGCCAAAAAATGTAGTTAGATATGTAGTGTAGGATCAAGCCTCAGCCCTTCAGCTGCTCTCCAGCGGCAGCAGGCGTCGGAGCAACTCCACCAGTAGTTGGCCTGGGCAAGACAAAAGCCCTATTAGGTTTGCTGCGACAAGACTAATAGCTGGCCTATATAGGGCCAAGACGGGGTCAACTAAAAATGAAATACTTACAGTCCAACCATGACTTTAAAAGCATCATAGATACCCCACTGAGCTCCGGTTAGAGTACCAATCATCACAATACGCAGAGGGAGTCCACGCGTGAACAGACCCCACAGACCAAGTTTCTTCACAGCCTGAACACATAAAAAGAATATGGTGAATAAACAAAACCAAGACAAACATAACAGGGAGTCAATAACTGAGTTCCAAGGTAGGAAGCTCACATCGCCAACAGTTGCTCCCTGAGCATTGTTGAGGAATGAAACAAGGTTGTCAGCTGGGTGCGAAACTATTGCACAGAACACTCCAGCAACGTAACCGCCTGCAAAGCTCACTCCGAGCTGGAGAGACTTGCTGCACTCACTCTTGGGGACAGGAATTGTGTACTTGTAGATCATCTCAACAATAGTCTCAAAGGAGGCAAATTTCATCATAGTGTCTGCATTTTACAAAATGATCAGATGATGATTAAGCTGGTAGTTTGGTCGCTGCAGAATACTACATCTCCAGTGTTCAGTGTCAAAGCAAAAGAATAATATACATAAGCAATCTACCAAAAGGAAAAATAATCTAAACTGCAAGTAATTCTCCGTTACTACGAGTTGACCATGGCTATGCCAGAAATAAGGAGACAGATAGAAAACCTCAACAGCAATGATGCTGTTACTATTTCCATTTCTTAAACATTAGTTCGAATTCACCTAATTGGAGTCTAGCTCTAGCGGCCTACAGAAAAGGCAAAGGGAACAAACAGAAACAAAAGAAATGAAACAAAGAAACAACTATACTGCTGCTTCTTTTTTTAGGACATTGTGTGTGCCTGCTTTAGAGGCAGGCATCATAAATATTTGTCTAATACAGAACACTACAGTGGAGTCTCGTTTCACAACACGGGAGTGACCCAAGTAATGTGCAATATTTGTGCAGGCAAACAAAATCCGTTAAATCAGGGTGGTCTCAGAATTACGCACATTTAAACACATAGGATGCAGGTACCAGGTTTGTCACACACAGGAAAAAGTTGCAACTTGCAAGTCACAGATCCAAGGCAATATTATTAGTATTTGACTTTTTGTGTAAGCTTAATAAAGCTCAAGTGCTAGCAACCAAAGATAAATATGTGTAAGAAAACACCGAAGAGCAGCAAATTCTCATAGCATAAGAGTAAATAATCTGTCTTAACAAACATGTACGCCACGTAATTGGAGTTTCGCTCTAGTACAACAGAGAGAACTCAAGCAGTGTGAAAATTCTGTGTATGCACAAATAAATCTTGTAAATCATTGCGTGATCTCAAGAAGAACAATACTATGTGCAACGAACAGTTAATATTCTAGAAAAAACCATGCTTAAGTTCCAATGAAAGATGTGTAAATAAACAAAGTAATATATCTTAACAACATGTACGCCACGTAATTGGAGTTTCACTCTAGTACAACAGAGAGAACTCAAGCAGTGTGAAAATTCTGTGTATGCACAAATAAATCTTGTAAATCATTGCGTGATTTCAAGAAGAACAATACTATGTGCAACAAATAGTTAATATTCTAGAAAAAACTATACTGAAGTCCCAATGAAAGATGTGTTAATAAACAAAAAGTAATCTATCTTAACAAACATGTACGCCACGTAATTGGAGTTCCACTCTAGTATAACAGAGATAACTCGAGCAGTGTGAAAATTCTGTATATGCACAAATATACTATCTCGAAAATCATTGTGTGACTTCGAGAAGAACATGACTGTGTGCAACAAAGAATTAATATTTTAGAAAAAAACATACTGGAGTTGCGATGAAAAAATGTCTTAACAAATGAAAAGGAGTTGGAGGTTGCTACCCACACATAAATATATGCCACTTAATTGGAGTTTCACTCCAGAACAGCAGAGAGAACTCAAGCAGTGTGGAAAATCTATATATGCACGTATATAATCTTGGACATCATAGTATGATATCAAGAATAACAAGAACAATGTGCAACAAAAAAATCCTAGCAAAAATATGCTAGAGTTGCGCACACACAAGACAGTAGTAAATTGAAATGTAAAACTTACAGACTTAAAGCCATGATGAAAATGCATGATATCACTGTATGTTAAAGACAATAAGATTTGTCACCCGCAAGAAATGGGACCATTGTCCATAAATAGTGTACACCACTCCATTGGAGCCTATGCCCAGTTATAATGGGGATAGCTCAAGCAGTGTGGAAATGTCTGTATATGCACACATAAAATCTTGGAAATCATACTATGATCTCAAGAGGAACTGTGTGCAATTATATGCATGACTGTGAATTCCATGGAAATAATTAGGCTCCCTTAATTACGTGAATGTATAGTCCCATGTTCAAAAATCAAGAATATAATAAGGCATGATTAATGCACTCCACGTATCCCTGATAGCAAAAGTAACGCTCCTATCACCATATGTACTCTAGGGGGGCACAACTTATGCGTCAATAACAGAACAACTTGCTTATTACATTCTTCAAATAAATTTAGTTTTCAACATGTATTATATGATTTAGAGTAGTGATTGTCTCCTAGGGTGCCCACTGCCCAAACATTATATGATTTAGAGCAGCAAATGTCTCCCAAGGAAAGCAATCTGGATTCATGGGGACAACAGAGCAGGGAGTAGATACTTACATGGAATTTGACGGCCCCAGAGCGGAACAATTCCCTTGTACAATCTGCACACCCAGCATTGTTTCAGAAGAGTGAGATTACAGTTACAGAGAACAATAGATTTCAATATTTCACTCACTTGCCTCGACTTACCCAGCATATCCTTCAGCCTTCACAAACTTAGGCAGCCCATCGGACAAACCTTTGGCAAAACCAGGCTGTGTCTGCACACGGACCTTCACAGCCTCCATAGGGCAGAGGGTAAGATCTGCAATAACCTCAGCCGAAGCAGAACCAGCAAGATAGATCAAAGTCTTGTACTTGGCTGCATACTCAGGTCCAGCAATATCCGAGTAATACTTCTTGAAGAACTCATAGAAACCAAATTTGCAGGCGCCTTGACCACTGTAACCAATCAAAGTAGGAACCCAGCCTCTGAAGAAACCCTTTGCCCCCTGCTCTTTCAAGAGAACACCAAATCCAGAAGAGATGCTCTTGTACTTGGCTGGATCAATCTAATAAAACAGGTAAAGTGATATTTCATTACTAACTGGTTTCACAACAATGATAACACATAGCAGCCGATCAACGACGACTACAAGAAACACACACAAAAATCAAGGGATGCCATACTTCATTGACAGTTGGTCCACAGCAACAGTTAAATGTTGAAAATGTAAGAAATGTAAACAATTGCATGATCCAACTCTGGGTCTATGCACGAGCAGCTTTGCAGTATCCCGTCCAACCAAATAGAAATGTCCACAAGCAATTAAGCAACCCATTGGCAGGATCATTTAAGCCAGATCACATCACGTACAGGAATCAGGAGACAAACGTATAGAATATGAGCATACTCCAGACGCATTATGCACTGGACACAAACGCACGCGATCCGAACCTAACCAGCCCCCAATATATCATCTGTTTATACCACGGAGACAAGAAAGCCTAATAGAAGCTAACCTGCATATTGCACTTGACAAGGTCGAGCGGCGTGACGGTCATGTGCGTGAGCCCGCAGCTGGCGATGCCACCGGCCGTGCACGCCGCGTAGAACGCGGGCGAGTACATCTCGATCTTCCGGGACGGCTCGCTAGGCGCCCGCGCCCATACCGCCGGCCTGGTCGCCGGCGCACCGGACGGTGCGACGAGCCCGCGGCCACCAATGCCAGCGGCGGCAGAGAACGGGGTGGAGGCGCCGGCGGCGGCGGCTACGGGGGCCGCGTACAGGAAGCTGGGGAGCAGCGCATTGCGCGAGGTATCGGAGACGGCCATGGCTGAGGTCGGGCTGCAACGCGGTCGCCGCGGGTGCTTTGCTTCTTCTTCCCCTGGGGGGCGGGGCGGGGCTGGGTTGTCTTGTGGGTCGCGGGGAGGGAGGGAGGCGAGCGTGAGGCTCGCCGCCACTTGCTCGCGGGGAGGGAGACCGGTGGCTGCGCGATTTGTTAGGGCACCTCGCGCCCGAGGAAAGGGTTTTATAACGAAGGGCACGGAGTCACGGATCCGCACCGTCTCTTCGTGTAGGAGATGGTGGGCCGGGTCTAATGATGAGCGTGATTGTCTGCTGATGCAGCCCAGCCAGTAAGAAGGCCTAGCAAAAATAAAGCCCATTCAGGCGTAACATAACAAAAACAAAATGAGGGGAGAGATGTTCTTTTTTCTTTTACCGGGACTGGTGGGAGAGATGTTCTTTCTGACGAGAGCTCGAAAGCAACTACTTACGGTTACCTTCTGGAGGGCTCCCTCAAAGTTCACTTGTTTGGCCTAGAGCGCCTAGAGCGCGTCAAGTTGTGCGCCTAGCCACCGTCACTTGTCGCATGTTGAGCGCTTTCTTTGGATTTCAGTTTTCTTTTATCTTTTGTATGTGTTTTCGGGTGTTAGACAATTTTTGGATGAGGTTGTCTGTTTTCCTAGGTTTCGAAGGGGACAATTTTGGCTTTTTGATTATTTTTTAAAAGAAAGCAGTGTTTTTTCCTGAGAAGCACGATTGTGCTTCCCGAAAAAAGGAAAAACGTAGTTTGTGTGTAACGGTGCTTCTCGAATAGAGAAAAAAACATTTGTGCTTCTCCGAAAAAAGGAAAAAAGGACACCATGTGCTTCAATGAGAAGCACAACCAAAAATGAAAAGGCGCATCCTATTCATCCGCAAGAAGCACAACCGTGCTTCGCCGAAAGAGGAAAATCACAACTGTGCTTTCCAAAAAATGTGAAAAGGCAAACTGTGTTTTTTGTTGTTTTTCAGTTTTTTTTAATCGGTTACGTTTTCCTTTTTTTTTTAGTTCCTTTTTCTATTTATTTTTTTTTAAGAAAAAAAGATCATCCAAGTCGATTTACACGGGATCTACTCCTTCTGACCCATAATAAAAGAGCGTTTTTTATACTACACTAGTGTCAGACGGAGGGAGTAGTTTGAAGATCTTGATTGGAGAAATCCAACGATGAAAATGGTTTGGGATTTGGATGTACGGTTCAAATATTAAAAAAAACACATCTAGAAAAAAGAAATAAACTCTCGAGCGCGCCACTTGTCAACACCCGAGAAAAGGTCGAATGACATTTGCAAGGGTACCCCTTAATTAATGATCTCGGGAGAGCTCCTATACGGTACTTGAGTGTTGTTTTGCCCAACCAGCGCCCGCACCAATTCCATAATGGGTCGCGGTCTAGTACTGATTGCCTCGCTACTCATTCAAGTCATTCTTATTTTTTTGTGAATAAAGCACTTTCATTACTTAAATAGGACCATTACAATCCTGCTCACACAGCAGGTTAAGATCATCAGGTACGCATCTTAACCAAACAGCAGTTTTAGAAAGAGAAGAACACATACGTGCGAGTGCATGGCTCACTTTATTCGGCTCGCAAAGAATGACTATTATTTCATGTGATCGCTGAGCTAGTAGCTGCTTTGTCGCCTCCACCATCGCTGCTGCAGGTGATCTATTGGCCTCCTGGTCGCTGATCACACGTGTCGCCGTCTCGCTAACTGTCTCGACAATGAGTTGGCCCTTACTCCATTCAAGGGCAAGGTTCACACCTTCCAAACAAGCTGCTACAACAGCATCTAGAGCACTTGCGCACCTCAGGATAAAACGACATGAAGCAAAGACGACTGCCCCATTGTGGTCACGCAAAATCATTCCGGCACCTCCTGTACCATCTTCTTCCTTCCATGATCCATCCATGGTGAGTTTCATGCATCCAGACGGTAGTTTACACTAGTACTCTGGAGGTCTTGTACAGGTTGCCGGCGCAGCCTGTGTACGTGCATGACTTATGTGCCGGCTGTATGAGACAACTTCCTTTCCCTTTGCTATGTCAGCCGTGGGGTGCTGCTGTATGTAGAGCAATGTGTCGATGTAGCCATAGAGAAACCTCCTAGACGCTTTGACAGGAGGCGCTAGCTTCTCATGATATACTTCATTACGCACGTAGCAATTCCTCCAGAGTGTCATTATAACTTGTGACGCCCTCGGTTTTGACCGTACGCTAATCATACACGCAAATGCGTACGACCAAGATGAGTGACTCACTGGAAGATATCACAACAC
>CBMN010035110.1:0-12062 GCA_000582825.1 Hordeum pubiflorum | reverse complement strand
TCCCGTGAGTCTCTGATCTTGATCGTGCGCATTTGCGTGTACGATTACTGTACGATCAAGGCGGGGGCGTCACATTCTTCTTCTTCTTCTTCTTCTTGCTGGAACACTAGCACATCAACCATCTCATCTTCATCATTAGGAGCTGTTTGTGGGTCTGGTATCAGATCTAACACAAGTGGCAACTCAGCTCCTCCGTCGTCAACTTTTGGCTTCCTAAATTTATTGCAAACAAATTGCTGGTTTGTTAATTAGTTTGTATAAGCAGACCGCCTTGAGGTGTTCATCTTGATAGAGAAGCCTATTTTCAAGGCGTAGGAGTTGTAATGTTCCTTGGCACCTTGTAGACCATCAAATCTCATTCCAACATATGACTCAAGTGGCTGGGACAAAGCCTCATCTTGGTCTTCACCATTGTGTTCACCACCAACAGCCCCCGCACTGAGTTCACTTTCGGTTGGTCCATTAGCAGCCGCTATTGTGCCTGTATCAGGGAGAGTATGACTCTTGGTTGCAAAGTAACCACTACAGGGATAGTAGAATCACTTGAATGTCGTTCATCAGGAATATGCTCTGGATTTGGCAAGTACGTGCAAAATGACGGTTGCACAAAGTCAACTTCATTATGAGGCATCTCATTGAGGTCACGAGGTAGCTCACTGAGATCAATCATCGTCTTCCCGCTGCCAAGCCTGCATTTTTTTGCAACAAAGGAGGGGGAATGAAACACGTCAACCATTTTTCATTTGCACAATTCAGATATGTAAGTTGCACACACAGTCATAAAACTTGCACATTATGTAAAGTTGCACATAATCAAATCAAACAAATTGGAAATCACAAGCAAACATCCAGATTTTTTAGCATTATTTTTATGTGTTTTTGTTTGTCTGCTGTTGCACGCAGAACAGGTGCCAGTTGCATAGCCTTGCATATGAGTTGCACAAAAGCAGTATGAAAGTTGCACACATGTAAACAGTTGCATTGTTGATCATTTTCACACCATGTATATGTGCAAGTTTTACAGTGTTGGGGAGGGGGGGGGGGGGACCTGATGATGCAGATGAAATGCACTTCTAGATGAAGCAAAAATAGTGGACTATCAATTTACAACTTTCCAACATTAGTGTGTGAACTAGAAAGATCTTTTTATATGCTTTGTTGGATGCTTTGCTCCTACTGCATCCTTGTTCATGGTTCTCTTATGCTATTGCACATGGTGTTTGAATAGTTGGCTGATGCTTATGGAGAAGTTGCAAAAAACAACAGAAAGTTAAACAGATTATAGATTTTTTTCAACAAGTCATATGTGTATTTTCTATGAGGTTTTGTAGGTTTTAGAACATGAAACCTACAAAAGCCATGGATTAGCTTCTTTGGACATAAAAAAGCCATGGCTAACCAAGGCTTGAGGAGAAGTGAAGAGGGACAAAGTCAACTGGAACTCATCCTTTTTCTTGCCTTGTGGAGCTGCCCGATACGTCTCCCTAGACCCCACTTCCTCTGCTCTGTCCCCCACCTCCATCCCCATCCTTCCTCCTGTACCTTCCTGTAGTCTAAATCAGAACCGCTATGACAAGCCTGTTGATGAAAGGGAGAGGAGATGTTTGAGGAAGAAGAAGCGTGGGCAGCTGGGGCAAGGATGAAGGGGGGAGTTGTAGGAAGGAGGCAGGCAGCTGGCGGACGCTGGTTGCTGGAAGCCGCACGGGGGCGCGCGGGGCTGCCTTTCCTTTTACGTACGTGGGAACCATGTGTTTCCTTTTCTAACGGCTGCTCGAGATAGGTAACGCGCATGTGGGCGTTCACTAGACACGTTTTTTATATTTCCTATTGACTATCTAGACCCAGAATAGTAACCAAACACCTCTCGTCCAGTGTTACTCTACCTGACTAGACAGACTACCCATCTACAATCATGTCCACGCCACACAGCCCTATTATCCAGTCACGCAGCCATGTCCATGCCACACAGCCCTACTGTGCACACGCAGCCCTGGACGCGATCCAAACTAGCTCTTGGTGCCTCTATCATTGTCCGTGGACGTGTCCGTTTCCCTTTTTTGGAGTTGCCCTGACATCTCCCTCTCTTGAAACCCTAAGCCCCTTCTTCCTCCTAAGCTGCCGATCCGACCCCAAATCCGCCCCCCTCTGCCCCACCCCGGTCGAAGCCGCACGCCACTATGCCGGACATGCAGCCGCTCATCAGCGACTTCGTCCTCAAGCTCAAGCGCCGGTAAGCAGTTGCCCACGCCGACCGATTACGTGCCGAGTCGGCGCCACTCTGGTGTGCTCATTGTTTGTGTGTTTGTGGGTGGGCAGTAAGGTGGAGGGGTCACATGCCGTGGCGCGGCAGACGGCGGAGCTGCTGAGGTCAGTGGTGTCGCAGCACCGGATGGGCAGCACTAACCAAGCGGCGGCTCTCGCCGACGCCATCCATGCCGTCGGGGAGCATCTCATCGCAGCCAATCCCATCGGTGCGCCCAAAAGCCCTCACTCTTTTTTTCGAATTGTGATCCCATCGCATTGCTTTTAAATTGGGATGTCATTACTTCTTTCTTCTGAATTATTTGGTCACAGTTTATTGCACTGGTGTTGGATTCGGTTCAGTTAAATGTGTTGCTGTGCTGATGATTTTCTTTTATGTTGCTCCAAGTGCTAATAACTCCATTCATGTATCTATGGGAACAGTTCAATATTTCAAGTATGATGCTCCTTTTTATTATGTGGTTGGTGTGTCATCTTCATGTAGATAATGTCTTGCACACTGTTTGCTTCTTATTCTCAAACTTAGATGATCGACTGACTGTAATATAGCTTTTGTTCTAACTAACAGATCGACTGACTGTAATATGGCTTTTGTTCTAACTACCAGAGTACATTTTTCTGTCACTTACCTAAACCTAGGGCTTCATTTGCATACTTTCCGGAACTAAACATAGAAGTATACAACCCTTACAGTTAAAAACTAAGTGTTAGCAGATAATGACCTGCCAGTCAAGATAGATAAAAACAAGCTTTCTACATGCTTTTTTTTTACAGATAGTTTTCTAGAAGTTGTATCAGTATGAGAGATACCAGTCAAACTGCTTAGATTTGAGGTCTATCATTGCAGCGAAAGCTCACTACTTCCTCCATATCACTTAGTTCAGCTGAAGCATTTTATCAGCTTCCTTCAGGTTTAGGTTGGAAGAGATAATAACTTTTCTTGACATGTGAGCTTCATTTATCTGACCTGATCATCTCGATGAAGTATAAAGAGAGTTGGTGTTGGAGTGAACCTTGTTGTATAGGTCTAGTTTCATGGTTTATTTGTGCTGCATGGTATTATTCGTAGAGTTTCATCAATGTTAGCCACAGGTAAATTTCGTATGTTGCGTCATGCCGCAGGCGGATCAGCAGCTGAGAAGCACATAGATAAAGTGTGCGGTGGCAGTGGCATGAGAACATCTGCAAGTCAATAGTCGAGTGCAAGCATGCATGTCCTCCTGGGGTTAGTTCGTGTACGTGTGTGCTTTAGTGAAACAGGAGCAGCCCTGTGCAGACAGTGAAGATGCGGCCTGGCAGTGCAAGTGCCGTGAGTGCCTGTGCTGGCTGACTAGATTGCATGGAGTTCGTTAGTGCCGGCTGCGTGCTTGCTGTTTTGGCTGCGTCGTGTGGTCGTTGTGAAGATGCTGCACAAGTGCCGAACGTGTGTGTGTGTGTTTCCCTTTAAAAAGGCACTTGTAATCAGTTGACAATAGAACAGTAGGAAAATGCACAGTGTGTGAGTTCCGCAAAGTCTCTGCATGTTCTTCTTCCTTGTGCTTGAGAGTCTTCTTCTTCTTCCTTGGCCAGAGCCAACAGTTAAGGCATTTTAATGAACCCCCCTCCTTATTTCGCTCCGTGAAATATATGCAGTACTCTAAGGCTCTAACAGGTACTGGTTGGGTCCGGGATATTTAGGGTTCCCTCTTGGTCAAATGTTATTGTTGAATACTTGAACCTCTGGGACCTTTTATCTGAGGTTGTGCTGCAGCCTGGCGTGGAGGATACTGATTGTTGGCGCCTTTCTGCGTCACGTCAGTACTCCGCTCGTTCAGCCTATGAAAGTTTCTTCCAAGGCTCTGTTCTCTTCAGACCATGGGAGTGCATTCAGAAAGCTTGGGCGCCAGGAAAATGCCGTTTCTTCCTTTGATTAGTGATGCACAGAAAGTGTTGGACTGCAGATTGTCTTGCACGTAGAGGTTTGCCGCATCCTGAGCGCTGCCCCCATTATGATCAGGTGGATGAAATAATTGTTTCCCTGCTCACAGATTGTGTTTTTGCCAGAAAATTCTGGTTCAGCCTCTTGAGGCGTTTTGGTCTTCAAAGCTCTCACCCTCACTTGAAGTTAGGTCTTTTGACGATTGGTGGAGCAGAGCTACTGAGGCTACTAATGGCAGGATGCAGCAAGGCCTCAACTCTCTCATCTCTCTTGGGGCCTGGACTCTCTGGAAGCAAATAAATTGCTGTGTCTTCGATGGTGTTGCCCAAGCGTGACAAATATTAGTTTGGGGTATGGCTGGAGCTCGAGGGCTTTCCCTCTTGACAGTCCTGAGTGGTTAGGTTGGGTTTTGGTTGTTTTTCTGTCTTGTTCACATGCACACATGTACGCTAAGAACTAAGTGTACCCCCTTCCTTTTCTTCTCTAATAAAAAGATATGCAGAGCTCCTGCGTGTTTGAGATTATTTTTTTGTTGGCACTAGCACCATTAGAACCTACTGTACTAGTCTTGGCAGTTAGCATTTGAACTGTAGTTAATATATCAATCAGCAAGTTTCACAACAATTGCTGAATGGTAGTACATGCATGTCAGAAATAAATATGGCTTCGTCATACTAGCAAATTGTACCATGACTAGAGGGTGACACTTGTTATTCAGCTCTAATTTCAGTATAGTGAATAATATGTGGTGTAGGTAATGTCAGCCTTTTATTCTTATAAATTCTTTCTCTTCTTTTTGCAGAGCTCGCTGTTGGCAACACTGTGAGACGTGTTTTGCATATAATAAAAGAGGAAGATATATCTTTTACCGCAGTTGGTATTGAAGGTCTTTCTGTGACTGCTGTCAGTGATGATGAATGTGACAGTGGAAATGATGACCGTCCTACCTTATCCGCTGCTGTTCTTGCTTCCCATGCTAGAAACGCTCTTCGGGCACCTTCATTGCAGACTCTGCTGGATGATATTCCTGTGAGCACTGCACTTTCACATTCTTCATCATCAGCTGGGGATTCAGATGGGAAAAGTAAATACATGATCTCTAGAATTCTCTTTTTCTATGTATACTACACTGAACAGGCATTTGTAGTTATACTTTTATGTTTAAATCATGTACTTATAGCCAACCTGAACAGGCGTTCCTTTTATTTATTTATGTTGTAATAATACTCTCAAGTCTATGATACTCTTTCAGGGTCTATACATTCCAATTTTTATGTTATTGTTGACACTGAATTTCCGCATGTTCCATGTAAGCAGCTGGAGACAAGAGCTTAAAAACTCGGAAACTAAAACATGATGTTATTGCTGCCATTGGTGATCTTATTGAGGAGATTGATACATGTTATGACCAGATTTCTGAGCAAGCTGTCGAACATATCCACCAAAAGTATGATCATCTTTTGTCCAACATACATGCATAAACTAATTAGTAGTTACATCTATCTTAAGGAAAACATATTTAACTTTTGCATATACCTGGGATTGTGGAAAAGGTTGTTATGTGTATTATGAAGAACATGTGCCCAATATTAAATGATCAAAAATCCTCTTAACTACCTCGGTGATTACAGTACCTTCTTCTCTTACAAAAGATTTTTTATTCTGCTTACTGTACCCTCTCTTACAAATGCTTGTTGTTATAAATTTTAATCTACCAAACTTTGCATAGACTTATTTACTTTGTTAGCGTTAACTTAAGCTCAATGCTTCTCAGCCTTCATTAATCTAAAATATAGATTCGGAGTCCCCTTTTTAACACCTAAGGACTATCCAAAACATTCTGTTCGCATGATTCAAATACCAATTGTGCCTAATCAGTGCTTTTTGTTTGCCACAGTGAGGTTATCCTAACTCTAGGTCGTTCTAGAACTGTGAAAGAGTTCCTGTATGCTGCAAAGGAGAAGAAGCGATCTTTTCGTGTATTTGTTGCTGAAGGTGCTCCAAGGTTTGTGCACCTTGCCAATTGTATTGCGAACTAATTTCTTGCATTTTGAATCTCCTTGCTTGATTCATCATTGTTGTTCAATGCTTGAATCAGATATCAGGGACATGTTCTTGCGAAGGAGCTGGTCGAGAAAGGTGTACAGACTACTGTTATAACAGATTCAGCAGTTTTTGCTATGATCTCCCGAGTTAACATGGTATGTACGCAGGTTGATTATTGTTTTTTAGACATGTTTGTTTCTGTTACAACTGTAACTCATAATTTATCTTATAGGTTATTGTTGGAGTCCATGCAATAATGGCAAACGGTGGAGTCATTGCACCAGTAGGGATGAATATGGTTGCTCTTGCTGCTCAAAGGCATGCCGTACCCTTTGTCGTGGTTGCTGGCAGTCATAAGGTCGATTTCTGTAGGTTATGCATTTAGTTTTCGTATTTATTGCAATGTATTCATCCTAAGCAACTAAAAAATCATGTTATATGCGTTCCTGTTATTCTGAAGGCATAGTGTTTGGTCAACATACTCATATGGTTGTTTGGGTTCTGATAGAAGTTGTGTGTGTTCTTCTGTTGTTAACCAACTTGTTCCAATGTCTATAGACCATAGTAAAAGAAGGGGGCACGAATAAGTCACGGTGCTATACTATGTTTGCCATGTAAAAATCTTATTGCAATGTTTTCATCCTAAGAGCATCTCCAGCAGACCTCCAATAAAACTCCCCCAATAACTAATTGGGGCTCTCCAATAACACTTTTTTGGTTTTGGGGATAGATGCTTTCGCAGACCTCCAATTAACCCCAGCCCCAAACCAACCTGACATATGGGACCCTCTTGTCAATTGGATACCTCTCTCTCTCTTCGGTGGTAGCATGGCGGACGGTGGTGGTGGCTGTGGCATGGTGGTGCTCTGGCGGCTTTCCGACGGTGATCTGGCGGCGGTGGCGTGCGGGCGGCAGCGTGTTGGTCTTCCGGTGGGGACGTGCGGGCGGCGGCGCACTGACGTGGTATTGGGAGAGAGCCAACTCCCCCTCCATATAGGGGAGTTGGGCTGTTTTTTTGGTGATCACCAATTTTTGTTTTTTGGGAAAGGGGAGCTGTTGGAGCTTGTTTTTCGGCCCAATTCCCCCAATACCAGAAAATTATTGGGGAAAGGGCTAGTGTTGGTGATATAAGCTTTCCTGTTATTCTGAAGGCATAGTGTTTGGTCAACATACGCATGTGGTTGTTTGGGTTCTGATAAAAATTGTGTGTGCATATACCATAGTAAATGAAGGGCAAAAGCAGGCACAAATAAGTCACGATGTGATACTATGTTTGCCATGTCACAGAAATGTCATTATAATTGTGCCTCAACCAAATATTTTCACTGCCTCAAATATTTTCTACTTCTAAACATCTGATTTGGTGGTTGTCCGTTCACTCCTTTTCCATCCTCGTTTAAAATTCGAATTTGACAACCTTTTCGTGCCAAAGCTTATCGCATCTTGAGAGCGAAGGTTACCAAGGTTCGTCCGGTCTATGGCCTTGTCCTAATTTGCCTCACATGTGATAATAGTTCCTTTGTCCATTATCTATAATTTGTAAATGAATGCACCAGAGTGAATATAACATGAGTAAACTGTGTTCTATATTGTTTTTTTGGTTCTATAGCGTAGCACGGGCATCTTACTAGCTCCAATACAAAAATGTGTTGTGAACTTGGTCATTTACTCTTCCGGCAAATATTCTGGTCATCTCAGTTGTCAGGATGCAATTTTGATACTGGCAGGTTCTATTGTCTTGAGTTATGCGTATATCTCAAAGTATTGTGCATTTCATTATGTTTGCTCTTCTTTTTCTAGTTTGTAATGTATTGAGGATGAGGATTTTCTTAGCATATCAACTAGACTAGACAACTAGATTCTGTGTTCTCAAGTTAACTAAGGCTTGATCCGGTGAGTAATAACCCTGTGGCTTCTGGCAGATGACAATAACAAGTAGTATATGACTGCAGAGCTATCAGTTGAATCATCAGTAGAAGGCTTTATGCCTTACAAGCTATGAGTATTCCTTTTGTTCATAGTGTACTTAAAAGAGATAGTCGTTTGCCGTTATAATGTTTATACATTAATATTCTTTACTTTACAGTTGTGTCCTTTGTATCCGCACAACCCGGAGGTTTTACTGAACGAGCTTAAATCACCATCTGATTTGCTGGACTTTGGCGAGTTCTCAAATTGCATGAACTTCAGTACTCAGGATGGTACTCCTCTTCTAAATGTTGCCAATCCAACGTTTGACTATGTGCCACCGAAGCTTGTCAGCCTTTTCATCACTGATACGTAAGTTCTTTCTGCATCTACATTTGGGATCATGTAAACAACGAAGATTGTGTCTGGTGCAACTTTGCCTTGAGAGTTATAAGTTTGGAAAAATGCACACATAGAATAGTTTGTGCCTAGTGTTGTAGTTCCATGAGTTGTTATGTGGGGTCATGGCTTAAATTTAAGGGGATAAGTATCCCTAGTTATCCTTAGCAGTTCAATTCTCTTCGAGATATTTCTTGGTTCTCAAGTTATTTATTTACTAAATAAAGTTTGTTAGTTCGTCTTGGCCTCCAAACTTGTAAGCTGGCTATATAATGCCTATCCGTATCAGTCAATAGAGAAGCAGAAAAATAGTCCCAATTATCCTCCCCAAGTTTCTCCCCTTCTCGTGTTGTGTGTCAGCCTCCTCTTGGCTGAGCGTCATGCCTCATCTGTACAGGGCCATCTATCATCTACCACGTTCATAACATCTTGGTACCACGGTTCGGTCATGGCGGTCGCTACTGCTGCAGATACCGATAAGATTAACACCTCCCTTATCTCCCTATGAAGCTTCTGGATGGCATGGACAAACAGATGGTGACCAGGGCAAGAAGCTTGACTCCCTGTCTGGTGATCCGCGGGACACCATCCAGTAGGTCTGTGCCCACAATCTGGCTGCCAGCAAGCTAAAGAATGGCATGATACAAGGGATCTGGCTCCACCGACAATAAGAAGGGAGTAAATGGAGTACTGTCCCTCTCTGAAACCAGTCTCAAGGCAGCCAACAACCATCCCCCGCACTTCTTCAAGATCGAGTTTCCCATCTATGACGGGGAAGTTGACCCGCTGGTTTTGTTGAACCGCGGCGAACAATTCTTCGATATGCAGCGTATGGACTCCACCGACAAAGTGGGCATCACCTCCTTACACCTGACAAGCGGCGAGCACTTGTGGTACCACCAGTACAAGGGTGCCCATGAATTTCAACCTGGCATCACATCGCTGAATTGATAAACATTCAGTTTGGACCGCCAGCTTGCAGCAGCACCCTATGAGAAGTCATCTCCTTCAAGCACACAGGCACGGTGGCAGAGTACAACAAGAAGCTCAATGCCCTCTTGTGCTGGGCGCCAGAACTCCCTGAGAATCAGGTGGTTTCCATCTACGCCACAAACCTGCAGGAATCTTTACAGCTTGACGTGGAGATGTGGAGACTGGATAGCCTGCTGGACGCCATGAGTTTGGCTTGCTTGTGCAAGCGACGGCAGTGGACGCCCCCAACAGCCCAGCAAGTAGAACTAGGTGTTCACCAGCCATTCCCAGACTTCGGAGCTCCACCTGCACCTGCAATTCCAGTAGTACCACCTTGAGGACCGGTAATAGTAGCAGCTCCGGCAGCCCACCCACCCATGGCTGCATGCTAACACCAGCAACGATGGCAACCCAGCGTGGCTGGTCACCGTTGCAAGAAACTCTTTGTCTTGGAGATTGATCCAGATTCAGCGACGGCAAAGTAGACACTTCTATGGAGGCTGCAAGGGGCTAGCAGCAGTCCTTGGTCCAGCTCGAGGATGAGCTGTTCAAAAAGGGAGAGATGTTATGTGGGGATAGATGGCACAATAAGGTCACCAAAGAGAGGGCCACGACTGAAATTGAAGGGGATAAGTATCCCTAGTTATCCTTAGCAGTTTAGTTCTCTTAGAGATATTTCTTAATTCTCAAGTACATCCACGTAGGCTTGGAGAGCTAGGGCCATTGCCCATACGGATTACCGTCCAACCCCACATGCTGCCTCACAGGTCCCTGCATACATCAGCCTTTGCCATCTTCTTCCCCAGCTTCCCACGCCCCTTTTGTCCTTTCATTCTCTCTCCTTCCTTTGTTTACTGAAGCAGCGGCCTCCTCTTCAGGCTAGCAGTTTGCCACCATGGGTTCCGAACCTAGCTGGACCTGCTGGCAGTAGGTCGGGGCTACCTGTTGGCCATGCCCTAAGCTGGCTATATAATGCCCTAGCATATCCTCCCCAAGTTTCGCCCCTGCTCTTGTTGTGCTAGGCTGGGCGTCGCACCTCATCTGTCCAGGGCCATCTACATATCATCTACCATGTTCATAACATCCATTGTGATGAAACCATAACTATATCTTGATATCCATTTTTCTAGAGTTTATGCATGAAATCACATTCTATCAAGTGATAAAGTAGCAGTGGAGCCTAGCATAGCTGGGAACTAAATAAAATACATTCTTTACTGTTTAAAACAAAAACCTGGACTGATTTATACATATGTCAACCATTTGTTTACTAAGCCCTTTGTAACACTTGCCAATCATTACCAAACAGTGGCGGGCACAGTCCATCATATATGTACCGGCTTATTTCGGAGTACTACTCAGCTGATGATTTGGTAGTACGGCGGAAGCCAACATCTTAAAAGAACACAAGGCACGGTGGACTACTCGTGTGTTACCATTATTTATGAAGATAATGTGGGGTCTTGTTGAAGCCCAAATGATGTTGCCACAACCATTGCAGTTCTTCTTTTTGCCTGTATGTAGGTTGGATGGGGCTGCTCTCTTCAGTGTATTCGGCTGTTTTCTCCTGGAAGTTCAGTTGTGTAACATCACGCTCCCTGTGATAATTTAATTTTGTGGCATGTTTTTCTGTGTAAGCGGCTGAGGCAATGAGCACCAAGCGCAACCTTTTAATCTATGAATTGTATTAACTGTAGAAGCTAGATACAGTATGTGATGCAGAATGCAGTGTCACAGTTTGAAGAAAAGAGTAGCGAGCTGGTTTAGCAAAGATTTTGTCTGCTCTGATGCAAAATATTGAACTTTGGCCTGGCGTCTGTCGTTGTTAGAAATTGAATCTGCTCGTGAAATTGCATTTACATAACTCCTTATTGTAGCTGGCATCGGTAAGGGGCCTAATTAAACACGTGTATCTGTAACCACAGATTGAACGATACCGGTAACATGGATAGACAGCAAGGTCGTGCTCCGGCAAGGCGGTCGCTCGGAGTTTTATCATTTTTTTAGATTTGTTTCCTCAAAACGTTTTATCTCTTAACCGTGTGTCAGAATTATGAATTATTTTTTTGTTGGATTTCTCGCGTCGAGATTTTCAGAACTAGGCCCCATGTTAATAGGTATTGATTAACTTTTCTTTTCATGAAAAATAAAAATAACCAGAAAAAATACAAAAAACGGAGAACTAAGAAAATAATAGGTAAAAAGACCAAAAAATCGAGAAAACTTGAAAAAGAAGCAGAACCTGGAACCATGATTGTGCTTTTTCATATTTTTTCTGGAAGCACAGTTATGCTTTTCCCTTTTCAGGAAGCAAGTGTGCTTCTCATGAAAGCACAATTATGCTTTTTTCACTTTTTGTTTGGAGCACAATTGTGTTTTTTTCTTTTCGGGAAGCACTCTCATGAAAGCACATCCTGTACTTTTTCATTTTTGGGAAGCATTTGTTGTGTTTTCTGGAGAAGCATTTTCATTTTCGAAAGCACAAATATGTTTTTTCCTTTTCAAGAAGCACAACTGTCTTCTTGCAGAAAAGCACTATCCCCCCCCCCCCCCCCCC
>CBMN010035107.1:0-13369 GCA_000582825.1 Hordeum pubiflorum | reverse complement strand
ACATGCCTCTTCCTATACCTTTCCAACCTTGGGAAGACATTAGCATGGATTTTGTGGTTGGTTTACCATGAACTAAATATGGACATGATTCCGTTTTTGTTGCCGTAGATCATTTTTCCAAAATGGCTCACTTCATACCTTGTCATAAGATAGACGATGCTTCACATATTGCAAATTTATTTTGTAGGGACATCTCACGACTACATGAAGTGCCCAACACAATTATTTCAGATTGCGACGTCAAGTTCCTTAGCTACTTTTGGAAGACTCTATGTGCCAAGCTCGGCATCAAGCTACTATTCTCTTTGGCCTATCATCCACAAACCGATGGACAAACGGAGGTGACGAACCGAACACTTTCAACTCTACTATGAGTGTTGATCAAGAAGAACATCTCGGAATGGGAAGATTGCCTCCCCATCACTGAGTACGCCTACAATAGAGCACGACACTTCACCACCGGCAAGTCTTCCTTCGAGGTGGTCTACGGCTTCAATCCTTTGTCCCCATTGAACATTCTAACGCTTCCATTACAACAACGCGTCGACATGGATGCAAACGCAAGGGCAAGCTACATCAAGAAGATGCACGAAGATACAAGGCGCACGATCGAACGTCAAGCGAAACGCGTCACCAACAAGCGCAACACCAACAAGAAACCAATGGTGTTCAACCTCGGAGATCTCGTATGGCTTTCGGAAGGACCGCTTCCCCAATGAACGCAAGTCCAAGCTTATTCCCCACACCGATGGACCGTTCAAAGTGTTGGCCCGCTACAACAACAATGCCTACAAGATCGACATACCGCATGAAAAATACAATGCGAGCAACACTTTCAACGTCGTGGACCTATCCCTTTCCAAGGTGATGAAGATCTTGATCCGAGGACGGATCTTCCCCTAGGGGGGGAGATGATGCGGAGCATCCCAACACCATCCCCATGGAGCCTACACCACCACATCAACACTCAAGTGGACTTATGACAAGAGCTCGTGCACGTGCCATTGAAAACGAGGTGACATCACTCTTATACGATTCTGTCTTTGATGTTCATGGAACTGGGATGCTACCTCAAGTGGAGACCCTTTGCATACTCAGGTACGCGGGATAGGAACACGGGAGCAGCGAGGGAGTCCCACAAGGAGGCCAAGAAGGAGCTGCTGAAAAGCTTCAGCGGTTAGACGACCGGTGCCTCTCGGACGTCCGGACACGCCCCAACGGTCGGACGACCGGCAACCTTCGGACGACCGGCGGCTGGAGCCCAGCCGCGCAGATCCCCAGCTCACGGACGACCGACGCGTCTCGAACGTCCGACACCTCCCAGCCCACAGACGTCCGAGCCCACCCGGAGTCCCGACGCCGCGGTAACAGAACCTAAACTCCGGATTTCCGAGCCTTCCGGACGACCAAGCCTCAGACGAACGACAAGTCTCGGACGTCCGGACCTCCGTTAGCCGTCTGACGTCCGACGCCCTCCGGACGTCCGAGCCCTATCTGCGCACAGCTAATCGGGCCTTGGCCCATGTATCCCCTCTCTCGCCTTAGACTATATATATCCATCCCCCTCCTCTAGTTAGGGTGAGCTTATGTTTAGCAAAGGCTATTATTGAGCATAGCTCCATTACTTCCTTCTTCCCGAGGAGTTCCTCCTTAGAGAGAAGATCCAAGTGATGCCAAGGCCCCTCTAAGGGAAAGATCCCAAGGGATACCAAGCCCTCATTCTTCGGATCGGGAAGGCTACCGTTACTTGTATCCTCGTGTTGACTTTGGATCACCGTATCGTTGTGTGTTTCTGATCTAGTGGATGTGTGATTTGGGGATTTGTTCTTGAGTTTCTCTCTTGCTTGCTCCTTTTCTCCCTCCAAGTGTCAAAAGATCCACCGCATCGGGTGTGCCCCGAATCAGGTAAGGTGTGCGTGCGTGCCTTCATAGGAATGAGTGTATGTCCGCGTATGTGAGCGACTTCAATTGTACTCTGCTAAAAAATGCCTAGATGCTTATTATTTCGGATGGTATGGTTTACGTGATCTGCTCTAACTCATGGATAGACAGTGACTACCCGATAGGGTGAGCGCAAGCACGACACCAGTGTATGCCTGACGCTTCTCGGGCGCGGGCCGGCAAAGCTCCTGCTGTCGCGCGGCACGAAAACTGGCTCGGCAACAGATTCGGCACACGGCCAGCATCCCACCACCACCACGTTCCACCGTCACGCCAACACAGCGCCCACTGTCAACGGGCTACGGCATGCCAACCCGTCCCCCCGCCCGTGCAGCCATGCTAGGCTAGAGCATCTGCACTCGCGTCCCTACCAGGCCCCCCGGCACATTTTTATCGTCAGCTGGGGAATATCGGTCCAGTCGCGCCCTCAGCAGCTCAAATTTCGTCGGTTGGGGTCGAATTTGGCGCGGCGGACCCAGGCCGAACCCGGCGCGCTGGGGTGTGTTTGGGAGCGCCGGGCGAAAAGTTTTTGGCGTGAAAACGTATTGGCCCGTCGAGTCAGCGACCGGACGCTTCGTCGTCCTCATCGCCTCGGTTTCCCGCGGGAATCAATGCGAAGGCTGCCGCCGGTCAGCCTTCATTGATTCCTCACGGGCGGCGCAGTGAACGCGCGCCGACGTGCGTCCACACCTCTCCCGCCATGCGGCCATGCGGCTGACGCCCCCTCGTCGCCTAGGCCTTGCTATAAAAGTCAACCCTCCTCGTCGGTAGCACACCACTCCTCCTCGCCGCCTCTCCCTCACTCTCGCCGTTGACCCCGTTCTTCCCCTTCTTCGCCATGGCGTAGCGCTACTCAGGCGATGGTGCGGCCGCCAACGGCTTCAGCCGTCGCCACCTGCACGAGGACGAGGCTCGCCTCCCGTACGAGGCGTAGTACCCGACACCGCCCGACATACGGGTGTCGGGCTCGTGGAGGCACAGCGCAAGCGGCGTCCTGGTGCCTCCGGTGCCGAGCGGCGCACCGAGATCGTCAAGATCCGGTCGTCGCTATCGGAGACGATGCACCAGCAGCCGAGGTACGCCCCGGACAACCACACCCAGTGGACGGCGTACTTCGAACGCCGCCACGAGGTGTAGCTCGCCTCCACGAACGGCGCTCCAAGCCGCGGGCGCCACAACTCCGAGGGGCGTCGGCTATGCTGGGGTGTCCCGGGGCGCACACTCGAAGCCGTCCTCGAGCACATCGAGGGCGGCAACTCGCCGCGCCTGGAGTACCCGCCGCCGCCGCCCATCTCGCGCCGGAGAGGCTCCTCGTGGCAGCCGAGGCGAATGGCCGGGACGTCGTCGTCGCCTTTCGGCTCCCACTCCCACTCCTCCGGCGCACGGACGTCGCTCATCGTCGTGAAGGAAGAGCCCCGCGAGACGTTGCGCCGGCGTAGCAGTGGCATCACCATCAACAAGGGCCGCTGCCGCGAGCCTTCCCCCCTTCCCGCGGCCATCTCCGCCTTGGCAGGCCGAAGACGGAGCCGGGCGCGGTGGCGACGATCAAGCAGGAGCACCTCGCCATGTCCGCCGCCGCCGAGACCGCCCTCAAATGGGCGCAGGACGACTACGTCCGCGTGGAGATGGAGCGTCAACGCCGCACTCTCGAGGAGATCGCCGCTCGTCGCCGCGGCCGCGAGGAGGGTGGCCTCGTCATCCTCGACGACAGCGGCGAGGAGGCGCCCGGACCCTCCAACCCCGAGCTGCATCGTTTCGGCGACCCAGGGCAGGGTTGCAGCAGGGACGGCGGCGGCGGCACGCAGGACGGCGACGACAACGATGGCGACGATGACGACGACAACGGCGGCGACTACACCGCCTTCTACAAGCTCCTCGGCATGTAGAAGGCGGCGGCGGCGGCGTGTAGGACGGCGTAGTTTAATGTTTATTATGTTTTCTTTTAGTTTTTTGTACAAATATGAATAAATCGTCTGAACTTTGTTTAGATTTGTGTCATTTTAGCCGGTTTTTGTCTGTTTTTTGTGTTCAAAAATCGACGTCAGAGGCTAGCATGAAAGGCGACTAGGAACCATACCGCCTCATACCGTTTTTATCATCGGTTGATACCAGACGACGCTATTTCAACCATGGAGACGCCGAACGGCTGGAGATGCTCCGAACCGCGTCCACCCCACGCGGCTGAGGCAACGCACCACCTGCCGCCGCGCCATTTATCACCCGCCCGCCTCGCCTCGCCTCCCCACCTTTTCCACTACCCCGCTGCCGTTACCACTCTCCACGAGACCACCACAGTCGATTTGAGCCGTTGCCGTTGCTCCAGGAACGCAGCTCGCCACGCGACAGCCCGTACGTCGTGACCGCCATGGCAGGCTCGCGGCGCGACGCAGACCGGAAAGAGAAGGCCCCGCCGGCGGCGCAGCCGCAGCAGCAGCAGCCGGGACGCGAGGAGGAGAGGGAGTGGGTGCCGTGGATCGTGCCGGTCTTCGTGGCCGCCAACGTCGCCCTGTTCGCTGTGGCGATGTACGCCAACAACTGCCCCGCGCACGCGCGCGGCGGCCGCGGCGGCAGGAAGTGCGTCGGCGCGGGCCTCCTCCGCCGCTTCGCCTTCCAGCCCCTCAGCCAGAACCCGCTCCTCGGGCCCTCCTCCGCCACGTGAGTAATCCGTCCGTCGATCTCGTCTTGCCAACAATTCAGTTATAGCCGCTTCGATTCAACGATAGATTCGCCATCTCTTACGCTCCCGGGCACATGCTGTCGTCTCCAGATTGCAGAAGCTGGGCGCGCTCGTGTGGGACAAGGTGGTGCACGAGCACCAGGGGTGGAGGCTCGTGACGTGCATCTGGCTCCACGCCGGCGTCGTCCACCTGCTCGCCAACATGCTCAGCCTCGTGCTCGTCGGGCTCAGGCTCGAGCAGCAGTTCGGATTCGGTACGCGTTCTTCCCCGGAACTGACATTCCCATTACCTGAACATTCTGAACCGATATCAATTTCGTTGCAGTGAGAGTCGGCGTCATCTACCTCGTGTCCGGCGTGGGAGGCAGCGTGATGTCGTCCCTGTTCATCAGAGACAACATCTCCGTGGGCGCCTCCGGCGCCCTCTTCGGGCTGCTCGGCGCCATGCTCTCGGAGCTCTTCACCAACTGGACCATCTACACCAATAAGGTGGGCGCATCTCCAACCAATTATGCAGCACCAGCAGCGGTTCGTTCTGAAAATCCGTCGAGTTACTGACACTGTCGGCGTTGCCGGAATGCGTGCTGTGCAGGCGGCGGCGCTGCTGACGCTGCTGTTCGTGATCGCGGTGAACCTGGCGATCGGCATCCTGCCGCACGTGGACAACTTCGCGCACATCGGGGGGTTCCTCACGGGGTTCCTGCTCGGGTTCGTGCTGCTCATGCGCCCGCACTACGGCTGGGCGCAGCGCTACGTGCTGCCGTCCTCCGTCAAGGACGTCGGCCGGAAGTTCCTGGCCTACCAGTGGGCTCTGCTGGCCGTGGCCTCGGTCCTGGTCGTCGGCGGGTAAGCAAAGCGGCAATGACATTGATGCTGTGTTGCTCTCGACCTCCGGTTGGGATGACATCTGTTCAGTAGTAGAGTTTAGGTGGGCTCTCGACCTCCGGTTGACTGATGCTGTGTTGCTGTTGTCCTGCGCAGGCTGGCGGTTGGGATGGCGATGCTCTTCCGAGGGGTGAACGGCAACGAGCACTGCCAGTGGTGCCACTACCTCAGCTGCGTGCCGACCGCCAGGTGGAGCTGCGGGAAGTGAAATGGGAGCAAGCTCTCGCTCATGGACCTCCATAGTATACTTTGTTCTTTTTCGCACAAGCATTTTGATGCACAGATGCTGTATATAGGAGTATACTACTACTATAACGAATTGCGCCATGGAATTTACTCGATGATTGTTTCGTTCGGTTGTTTGATTTGGAAAGGGGGGGATATCTTGAATCTTCCGCCTGCATGTGCCTGACAGCGCGGCTGCCTTTTAAATTTGTGTGCCAAACAGATCCATCTTAGTGTATAATTTCAACCCAATGATTATCATGGTACAGCTTTGAGATTCCACAAAGCCAATACAAAAAACTGGTCGGTGCAGATTAAAGAAATGTCTTCATGTAGGAAATGATTTATTACTTATTTTTCCACACCGAAAGCAAGTGTTAATGGATGATTTCACAACCAAAGCGAACCGGTAGAATGGTGGGCTCTAGTAGAATGTTAAAAACGACGGCACACAAACCACACAAAGCCTTGAGAAATACTAGTGCAAAGTGGCAGACCTAGATAACTCCAAAATGAATGCCATACACCATGGCAGAAATTATATCATCTTTGCGTGCTCAAAAACATCTTAGCTTCAATATGGAAAATCACGACATGAAACACTTGCCCATGGCACGGATCCATCACCAAAATCCCTCAATGCACCTCAGGTCCATTCATCACCAAAATCACTCAATGCATCTCGGATCCAAACCAAGGAGAACTTGTTTTCACACCTTCCTTTCTGCCGCCTTCTGGCTGTACTCATGTTTGAGAAGGTTTGCCCTCAGAAGCATGGACTTCACATCCGTCTCAAACGCATTGCCAGTCTGCAGTGCACGCTGGAAGGTTGCGTTTCTTTGGTCGGCGTGGCTTGCGTACAGTATCTTGTTGTGCGAGTCTATACGAGCCTGCACAAATTAAAGAAACAACAAGATGAGCAAATTAGCCCTGGAAGTGCTCCACGGGGCATGTTACACGAGGCATCTTTGGTAGGTACCTGTATCTTGTTATCAGTGATAAGCGCTGCCAACTCTTTCTCTAACAGGGACACGGAGGTCTGGAAGGCAACAGCCATCAAGTTGAGATCAACAGATATAAATGGGAATGTGTACTGTATGATGGCTTTGTGGCGAATGTCCTTGTACAGAGTTTCGATATGCCCGTGCAAATGCATATCCAGCAGCAGGTTTGACTTCAGCTTCTCAAGATATCCCAGACATGACCCATAGCAGCTGGTATGATGAATCTTGCGGTTAGTTAATAACAAACATGTAAATAAATCTACGTAGGAATGTATGTTTATTAAGGAAAAAAAAGCACAACGTAGTAGCATAAAAAACATAGGAATTAATAATCTACTGCACAAATGCATAAACAACTCATCTGGTTGAAGGTTCAACACATCTCATAGTAAATCCAGCTAGAAAGTGAGAATGCGGGTGAATAAATAGACAACCGAGGAAACTATTCCTTAGGCAACAACAACCAAAATGTGACAGGTTTTTGTTGGTTCAGTTGTTACAGTTTATCCAACAGTCAATGACCACATCGTATCAGTGCAAGTGACAAGCGAGGAGAGCAACTGCTGTCTTATTAGATGTGGAAGGAATGACAGCATGACCTCTCTTTTCAAATTCATAATTCTGCCATAAAGTTATGGCCTCCACTGTTAAGAGTTCGCAACAGGGTTTGAAAATGGGTGCACAGGGTACTCCACGGCATGCCCAGCTAACTGAGGCAACTGGTTGGCCCAGAACGTGGCCTTTGAGATGTCTCATCGAAAATCATTTGAAATTTATTTTACCTGACTAATGAACAACTGAAGTATGTTCTCTTTCAAGTTAAAAAATCCATCATTTACAAATGATATGATGACAAGTCAATTGACAATCAGACAATGGCCAGAGCATGTTAACAAAATATACATCATCATTTATATCATTGGTTCCACAAGTAATTGAAGATTTAAAACGCCAAAGAACAGGAATGCCCAGAGGTGGCTTGGTATTTATCTATTTGGGAAAAATTACCATCTTGATGATGCAGTTTTGAGCTCCAGGCTAAAAGAACTATTTTGGGTCCCCAAACTTCCATTTTTGTGGCAAATTTTGTCCAGATAAAACATGAATTTAAGCAAAAAATTATGACACAACGTGTGGAACAAGACCACCTGCCTATGATGCAACAAACTTTTTTTAAGGCAAGGTGCAAATTGGGACCAAAATGATCCCTTAAAAATCTTTCAGGGCCTAACAAGGAACTGGGAGTAAATTTGGAGTACCAAACCTTACCCTGTTCGAAATACTGGACCGACTGTATACTACTAAAACAATGTGAATGAGCTATAAATTATCCTGCTGCTGACGTCACGATCCCTCTAAACAAGTAAAACAAGACTCGTTAAGCAACCATACATTTCATATGCCAATCATCTTTTTTCGCACTGACATTCCTTACCTTGTACAGTTTAATTCACCCAAAGATCACCATCTGTTATCTAGAAGACCAGAACTCCTACCATATTGTATCATACTCTTTGCTATAGGACCAACAGATTAAAAAAGAACTCCCATCCCGCAGAAAAATATGCAGTTCAATAAAGCATTAAGGAAGAAAATTAATTGCAGCACTTGCATCCTAGTACCTTGCATAAAAATCATTTACCAGCTCCCTTACTTCAGGCACTAACTCCAAAAAATTACGAAAATTGTAGTTGTCAATAACTTTGCTCTGTAACAAATCAGGAAATTAACCTGGTTTTAGACAGAACATTGAACATAAAATATCCATGTGAAGGGGGAAAAATAGGTCAAGCAAAGACGAACCTTCAGCTCTGAGCGATCAAAAGAAGCAAGCGCGCATAGTGCACCATAGACAGCAACATCTTGTGGAGCTATAACTTCAGAATAGTTGCTCCTTAGCTCTGATCCTGTCTCTATAAACTTCAGAAGGGGGAACACTTTTAATTATCGCAGTCAACTTAACAGTTCTATTACTATTGTCAATAGTCCATCATAAGTGTGAGTACGAAATAACTAACTGAACCATAAAACATGGCATCTTTATTATGTGGTTCTTCGCAAAAGAAAAAGTTGGTAGATACCAATTATTCTTATCAATCGTCCATCATAAGCGTGGGTATGAAATAACAAACTGACCCACAAAACATGGCATCTTTGTTATGTGATTCTTCACAAAAGAAAAAGTTGGTAGATACCAATTATTGGGCACTATGTCCAGCCCAAAGTAGAAATTGATATATCTATAGCATAATGAGTTTTGTCGGGAGAAAAGGATGAGGGAATACATATTTACTCAGTTTTGTATATAAATTATCCACATTTCCTGAAAAAGGACTAAACAAACTGACAAACATAGCAGATGTACCCTAGACTAATAAAGTTAGGGGATCCCGTTATTTGTTTCATTTCCTTACTTCTAATAAACCACAGGTTACAACAATATCACTGCCGAAATCTCCAATAGCACAACGGTCGCAATTTTAAAATGCATCAGCTATTCGAGCCAGTGTAGTGGAAAACTACAAAGTTCCAACAGATTAAATGCACATGCTTCATGAATCCCTGATAATCAGATGTAGCAACACGAAATACTAGGATAGAAACAACAGCAAGTAAAGGAGATTCTAGTGCACTAACCTTCCGGGCAGCAAGTTTGTACTTGTTTGTTTCCATGTAGGCTAATCCAGCAGCAGCTCGCAACTTGGCGGCAGTAATAGGATCCATATCGTCTGGGGTCTGCTCTGCCTTGATGACATAATTGGAGACGTGCATAAACTGCCCCAGCTCAATGCTAACAAGTATGACATTCAAGCACATCTGAACAACATGCTTTGAGGTAGTGCAGTAATCACGCGTCCTGATATAGCTCTTGAAGGCGTCTGAAAGGTGGCCCTGAGCATAGTGGAAATCCCCAAGGTCGTTGTAACCCATCCGGATGCTCTCTTTGATCAGATTGGTCTGCGGGGGGGGGGACAATTTCAGAACACACGCCAATGCGTCGCTCATCGCGTCAAGTAGAAATGGCGACCATACAATCCTAAAACAAACAAAAAGGGAGCGAGGTTTAGGGTTCCGGTACCCTGTAGACATTGAGCTCGCTTTCAAGCTTGTCCTTGCGCAGCAGGGCGCGGCGCTCGACGGCGTCGGACCAGGGCTGGTCGGCGGCGTAGCGGGAGCCGAGGCGGCCGGCGATCTTGGCGGAGACGTCACGGTGGAGGGCCGTGTCCTCGCCCTTGAGGGCCCAGTCGTAGGCCAGCCGGAGCGCATCCAGCCGCATCTGCTCCGACCCGCACTTCTCCGCGATGAAGAG
Organism: Hordeum pubiflorum; assembly: GCA_000582825.1. Lineage (NCBI taxonomy): Eukaryota > Viridiplantae > Streptophyta > Magnoliopsida > Poales > Poaceae > Hordeum > Hordeum pubiflorum. The sequence goes on along the minus strand of CBMN010035107.1, from coordinate 3,327 downwards.
GAGCCGCGCCACGCGCGTGCGCCCCGAGTACTGCGCCGCGTACGCCTCCACGTCGAACTGGTCCCCGGACACCAGCGCGTGCGAGGACTCGCCGCCGTCCGCGGGCGCGGGGGCGGTCGGGAGCTCGTCCTCGACGTCCATGGCGTTAAACCCTAGAGAAACGGCCGGGCGGAAGCAAAGGAGCGGGGGGCGACGGCCAGATAGAAGTGGGCTTGGTTGGACACGAGGCGAGAAGCTGACGGGTTGATCTGTAAATCTGCGCTGGCGTCAGCAGAACTGTTTGGGAGACGCGCGGTGCGCATCTATTTGTCGCACAGGCACTACCGACGCCACCTTCTCGCTAGACCTTATATCGGCCCAAATGAAGAATGTGGCAGAGCAGGAAAGCAGGCCCGTAGAAGATACCTCCCCTAGGCCGCGTGGTCGCTCGCTTTTCTTTTTTTCACTGGTTCACTTTTTTTGGCTCTGTTTTCTTTTTTGTGCTGTGTTGTTCACTGGAGAAACCGGTTGCCGGTTTTTTAAAGTATTTTTTGTGAGTTTAAAACAGGTCACGAATTAAAAAAAACTAATTTTATAAAGCTTCATGAATTTGAAAAAATGTTCACGAAGGTCAAGAAAGTTCTTGAATTCAAAGAAAACTTCACGGATTTGAGAAAAAGTTCACCAATTTAAAAGTGCGTTAATTTTAAAAGTAAGTGAATTTTTAAAACAAGTTCAAGAATTTCTTAAAATTTCAAAATTTTCTAAAAGTAAATGAAAATTGAAAAACATTATCAGTTTTGAAAAACAAAAGTTCATGGATTCGAAAAAAGTTTATCTATTTTTAGAAAAAGTTCACGAATTTGAAAAAGCTAGCGCATGTTGAATTTTTTTTGGCAAAACGTTCATGGATTTGAAAACAACCATTTATTTGAAAAAAATCACGTTTAAAAAAGTTTTTAAGAAATATTCGTGAATTTGAAAAGGTGTTCCTGAATTTAAGAAAAGTTCACGATTTTAAAAAATAAGTAGAAAGAGAAAGATAAAAAATAAAAAAGACAAATGACGGAACAAACCCAAAAAAGGAAAACTAGAGGCCGGAAAGCACAGAACAAGAAGCAAAATAAGTATTAGTAGGCACGGCATGTGAGTTGTCCGAGTTGGTTACTGCGGTTGGAAGGAAACAATGATGTTTGGAGTTTACATTTCACTTCCTGCGCCACCTTTTGAAGGTTAAAAAAACGGGGGAAAGTAAATGGGTCGAGCTCAAGACGAGGGGGGTGTGCCGGTTTGTGGAGTAACCTATACCCGATGTTGAGGGCGCCAGATAGGAGTTGAGCTCGTAGAAATGGTTTGCGTCACAAGATTTAAGTGGCCCTTTTATGTTGTGGCTGCCGGACTTGGAGAAGATGGTAACGATGGTAAAGCTATGGTGAAAGGTTGCCTCAAAAAGGAAAAAAACTATGGTGCACATAAGGTCATGCCACCATGGCGGTCATCCTCACCGCAAGAGTGCACACCCTCTAACATCGGGAGTAGACTGGGGAAGGAACCGTCGTGAAGATCGACGGTGTGGAACATGTTAGAGTGCGGGATGTTTAAGGGAGAAGAGGGAAATGAAGCATGCATTCCATGCGGTATGTTGTACGAGTGGCTAGGATGAATGTGGGAGGCCACCGCACGACGGTCCGTAGTTTAAGTTTGAGTTTTATTTTAGGGGTGGCGTTCGGGCAGATGACAAAGTTTCTTCTTTGAGTTGGTCTTTTAGACGCCGGTCGTCCTCGAGTTCGTCCATTTAGACAGAGTTAGCAAAGTTTCGGCATAGATTCATGTGTTTCCTTCGGGTGGTGAGGTTAGAGTTTCTCGTCATGCGACCATGTGTGAGCGTGAGATTTTGATGGCAGGTGCTTCAGATCGATTCAATAGTTCAATGTCGACGACTGTTGCACTGGGATGCTAGTCTTTACGGGCACGGGGCATAAAGACTTGCAGACGTCATCGACAATGTAAAACTAGCTACGGGCGGCTCAACAATAGTGACTGTTCGATGATGCAGGACCCTTGGTTTAATTTTTATTATGTTTGATGTGTTTTGTATTGCTTATCAACCATTGTAATAGGCATGGGTCCTTTTCACAAAAAAATCACAAGAACGGGGGAAGCAAAGAGAGCAAAATAAATTATTGTGACATGTAGGACTGGTCATTGTTGGTAGCATTAATATATGATACTTCGCGTGTTATTGGTACAATTTAAATACATGACCATAAGTATATGATTAATAATACAAGAACTAAGAATCAATATATATATAATTATAAAATATTATTGAATGTAAGTAGCCTAATTAAAACAATTGAGCCTTTTTGCATGCACGTTGCATGTTGAGGTGGTTCGCGGACACTAATGCGGGAGCCGACCATCCAAAGCTAGTCGCATACATCTGTTCACATTTCGGTCGAATATACTAAAATTTAACAAATTTGATGCATATTTGAACATCCGGGACCATATTCATTGATGCTTGGATAATTTTTCCATAAAACTGGATGGTTTTCGACATATTTTAACTAGACCGGACTCTAAACCTAGCCTAAATTACCGGCAGCGCCCGTTCCCCATGTCGGGCAGGCCAGGAGGCCGAGAAAATGAAGCTCCGCCTCCGTAGTCTGTGAGCGGCGACCGACGATGTTGGGCCCGTCAAGCTTGGCTTTAGCGGAGCGAAAGAGCGATGGCCTTCTTGGCACCCGAGTGTCGGCGACCTCCCATGATCTACTCTCCCTTGCTGTAAGTGTCGTCCTTGGACGTGCCGGCTTTGTGGTCGTGGCGGCGGTGCGCGGGCGGGGCGGAGTTGGTAACGTCATCCTCGTCCTCGCTCTTGACGTAGACTTCGTCTGCCGCCTCATCTATCTCCTTGAAGACTTCTTCTAGCTCCGCTTGATGCTGACTGTACCGCCAGCAGTCGTGGGTGGTGCGATAGGAGTCGGCCAGCGCATCCTGCTCGGCCACGTCCACGCCCGGCGCGATCGTCGTGTCGGCGACGAGTTGCTACTCGGCGCACCGGTGCTCATCGAGGAGGCGGAGGTTGTACTCCTAGTCAGCTTGCATCTGCCGAAAAAGGCATCCCGCTCGACCAACTGTTAGAATTAATCCGAGGCGCATAGTCGATCTACCGAGGACCAAGCAATCACACGAGCACGACGTCGAGATTTGTTAACGAGGTTCATCAATATGACTACATCCACGGAGCCTGACTACGGACGCTCCTTCCCGTGACACCGTCACAATACCGCCCCCTGGCCGCCCTGGGCACCGGCACATGCCGCCGGCTCCCCCTGCGCTCCTGTG
>CBMN010035106.1:0-10489 GCA_000582825.1 Hordeum pubiflorum | reverse complement strand
CATACTTTCAATCCTACACCCCCACCCCCACCCCACCCACGTGGGACGTGGGGGTGGGGGGACTTTTCGTGTGCCTAGGATGCGCTCCAACATTCCACGTGTGTGTCACGCGCTGGACATACTGACAAGTATTTTTAGTTGTTTATTCTAGTTTTCTTGGGGTTTTCTCAGATTTTTGTTTTTTGGTTTCTCTCGAGTTTTCTTTTTTTAGAGCACATGTGCGTTGGGAGGGGGGTACAGGTGAGTTCTAGCTGTGAGCATAGGGTACCGATGAGTTCTAGCTACACGCACATGTTTTTGTTAGTTAGAAGCACATGTTAGTTCACCTTGGGAGCACATGTTAAGCTGATTGAAACTGATTTTCCCATTTAGATGTCAAAGCGTGTGATCGAAGATATGGTTGAATAGAAGAAACTAAAATTAGTATATTCTACTTCTCACCTTTATCATGAAGAGCATTCTCATATTCGATAACAAGATGCTTCAAATTTTATTTTTATGTTGACATACTCGTCAAAGAAGACATTCATACTCTTACTATGTTGTGTAGTATATGTACTTACCCAGAACGTATCTTTCACAATAACAGGCAAATAATGGACCGAGAGGACGAATATGAAACCCTAGAACAATCTAAATATGGAGACCTAGAAGATGAATGCGGATATAAAACCTTAGAAAACAAATATGGGAGCCCAGAAAATGAATATGGCAAACCAGAGAACGAATATAGGACTTTAGAGAAAGATTCAAAAGAGGAATATGAGAGCCCAGAGAGAAAATATAGTACCCAAGAGGACGAATATAGAACTCTAGAAGAAGATTTAGAAGACGAATATGGCAGCCCCGGGGAAAGCAGAAGAGTCATACGACAAAGATGATCATAAAGCACTTTAAACCATTCATTATCAGACAAATTATACTTCTCAAGCATAGGCATTCAAGCACATTCAAACTTTATAAAAAAAACAGCATAGTACAGATGCAGACGCTCATACATATGCACATACTCCCTCCCCTATGAACACACACATGCCCTATCCCTATGAGAACCTCCAACAAAATGAGCCAACAAATCATCTTGAGATTGACGAAGTCGCCATAGACGCATACATAGTCGACGGGAACGTCTCCTCCCACTGAAGGCACATCGCTGGAAGGCCTAAATAAATCTAGGAAAATGCGACCATCGGTGACAAGTCTAGGACTTGAACCCTGGCGGGTTGGTTCCACCACAAGGAACCAAACCATCTGAGCTACGCTCAGTTTACAAAAACTCTATAATTGTTAATGAATCATAAATTGCCTTGCCAATGGCAACCTTCATGTGATCAAATTCATCATATCCACCTAACTACTCGGGTAACTTTTTCACTATATGCCACAAGCACCATCTGTATCAAGATTTCAGAAAAAACTATTTCCACACCATTCTGAATTGCTTTTGCTTGATCATTTACAATAACTTTTGGTTAACAATTTGACATACATCTAAGCCATGCTTAAAATAACCAAAAATTATTGCAATATCTTCATTTGATAACAAAGTACATCCTAGCAACATTGATCGTCCATTCACTCCAACAAACAAGCAAAAGGCATATCATATTTGTTCACCAAATATGTTATGTCAAAAGTAATGATGCCATGAAAAGATTCCTATACTGCTATACCACTGGCATCAGTCCAAAAACATTACTAAGTGGGGATTCATCATCCACATCCATGAAACTTTTTTTGGGGGTTGTCCGATTGCATTTTGAAAGAAAAAATGTCACAAACCGCTTCACCGTCACCGCTACCAAGTTTATAACATTCTTGTTTTATCTAGAAAATTTTGGAAAAAATCTTAGCAAAAGTTAGGTCTGCATGACCATCTGTTGCCACAACAAAAAGAATTGAAATGCTTGTTTACTCGTATTCTGGCCCGGTCATTAAGCTCAAGCCTTCACTTGTCATGGAAGTATGACTTTTTATTGCATCTGAATAACCAAGATTTATGTAGACTCAATGTGTGATTATGATCCAAAATCATTGTGGAAAGATGAAGCTTCGCATTAGACACACGTGTAATATCATTTTTAACTTTACATCCTATCCCTGATTTTGGACTTGGCTTCAACATATTTCTTGAGTTCAACTCGGTCTTAACACGGCAAGAGCGGGAAAATGTGAGATACTTTATTTGTCCATTATCAACATTGTGTGAGTTTCTTCTTGTCACACCATATCCTTTTGTTTTACCCTATTTGATTTAGTACTCCCGCACCTCATTCTCAGTATTAAATGTCATCCCCAATTCATGGTCTCCAAGTAACACACCTGGTTGAGCTCCACTATGGCCATGTTATTCCACGTTGCTTTCGTGTCGTTGCTTAATATCATCATCATCGTTGAGATAGGCATAGCACTTGATTCTTGCACACCAATTGTTCCATCATCCACTCCTCAAATCATGAAGATTTTAATAATTCTCATTCGAAGGAAAAACTAAAATTGCAACAAACTAAACTAAATGTTGGCATGTTAACCACGAGCTTGTGAAGTTTGTGCTGAACTCACCAAGATGATCAAGCAAATAATAGTACTCTCGATGCGCTACAACATGTACATTCAAAGGCGTTGATCTAATCAAGAAGAGGTAAAAGGTAGATGAAAGATGCAAAAATTGAACAAGAATCAAACAACAACGGTTGCATCACTTAGAACCAACTCAACATCATAGACATTACACATTAATGTGAGTCCTGGCTTAAAAGAGACGAAATAACAATGGTAGCACACAATGTATGCATTAACTTGAGCAAGACAAGCTCAAAGAACAATTCAGAAATTGAACCTCGTCTCCTCCGCTTCTTGAAGCTAGGTCAGCCACACATCGTGCACCACCCAACAAGGCAAACAGTGTGATCGGCATTGACCACTAGTTGAACCTATTTTTCTACCCTAGAAATCTTGTTCAACAATTTCGACGATCAAAAGTAGGAGGCGTCAATCTGGTCAATCTGGAAAAACTAAGTTGTCTTTTTTGTTTTTTCCTTGTGTAATTAGCAGCATATTGTCTTTTATTTATTTTTCCTTTTCTTGTTCAACTCGTGCTCGCAGCCAGGTCAACTCATTTTATATATAGCACGTAAATCTCACGCGGTCCTTCATAGGGTGTAGCATTATTGCTCAATGATGGCCATGAGAAGGTATGAACGCAAATGTTGGATCGCTTTTTTATGCCCCTCGCCTTTTCTCTCTCTCTCATTATTTTCTTCTCGGGTTATTTACGCAAAACCACAACTTGTGCATATTTGAACACAAAACCATAATTATTCACGTAATCTTCACATGCACGTCCAAAACTAGTGGTTTGACACCAAATTCGGCTGGTCGGGACGACTTATAAGTACCAACATGGTGAAAACGATGGCACGAAAGAGATTTCCCAATTTTGCAGTATGCAGATGATACTATAATCATTATGAAAGCATGTCCCACTCAACTGCAATACATGAAATAGATTCTAGAAGTTTTCCAAGGTTTCTGATTTGAAAGTATGCTACCAAAAATCTAACTTGATGCCCATCAATATACCCGAGGAAGACATCTAGTTTCTATGTCAAACTCTAGAATGTCAGATTAGATCTTTTCCTTTCATGTATTTAGGTGTTCCTCTCAGTTTCAATAAACTAAGGATGGAGTTCTTCATGTATTTAATTGAGAGAATTCGGAAAAAGCTCAATGCATGATCTCAATACGAGAGTTATGATGGCTGACTCCTCATGGTTAATGCATTTCTTTCATCACTCCCCACTTTTGTTATGAGTTGCTTGTTGCTCTACAAGAGGATCATTGAATAGCTAGACAATTACAAAAGCACTGCTTCTGGAGCGGTAAAGATCTGGATGAAAAGAATCCTCCGCTTGTAGCATGGGAATTGGTTTGTATACCTAAGGAAGAGGGTGGATTAGCAATACTAAATATTCAAACTCAAAATCATAGACGTATCCTCAAGATGGTGCATAAATTTCTCAATCACTAGGACCTCCCTTGGGTCAAACTCACTTGGAGTTTTATTATCCTCATGGCCTTAAGTCAACACCTCCCAAAAATTGCTCTTTCTGGTGGAGAGACTATCTCAAATTCCTACCCACATATAAAGAACTTGCTATCTGTTTGACAGAGAATGGCACAACTATGGACTTTGGCATGATACTTGGGATGACACTCTGAAACAATAGCTTTGGCCTCACCTATTCTCTGTTTCCAAGGAGTAGCATATCACTTTGCACTCAATTGTCAATCTACAGGATATTTTTGAAATCTTTCATTTACATCTATCAAAGGAGGCATGTGCACGGTACCAAGATCTGACAAATCTACTTCAACACAATGCTTTAACTCATGAGAGTGATCAATGGCAATTACCACCTGGGGCTGCAAGATATCAAGTATCCATGGTTTACAAAATGCTAACAGCTCACCATGAGGTCATAACATCACTCAAATGGTTATGGAAGACTTGCTGCCAACTCAAACACAAAATCTTCTTCTGGCTTCTACTCCATAACATGCTTAATACTAGATCCATGGTCCATATAAATAACTTTTTTTCTTCCAGACTATACTTGTGTGCTTTGTGTCCTGCAGGCTTTGGAAACTATAGACCATCTCTTCTTTCACTGTCCGTTTGCCATGGTATGTTGTACATATCTCTTTCCTACTTGGACTCGAAACCAACAAGACATACAACAAGAGATCAACAGCTTAAAAAAACTTCTCGGACTCCCATTCTATTTTGAGATCATCATTCGGCTAAATGGGCAATCTGGATCACCATAAATGATTTTATATAAAAGGGTATAGCACCGAATCTTTATAGATGCAGGAAGACATTCAAGGAGGAACTCAATTGGTTGGTGCACGGAGCTAACATGAAGAAGTGCGTCAACTTCCCAGAGTGGGTCAAAGCCTTCAGATAATCTCAAACAAGCAGTTGTTGTGTATGCTTGCTCCCACTTTACAGGACTGGTTTTCCTAGCTTTTGCATAGTTGTTTTCTCTTTGCTCAGCTGAGCATTTATTGTTGTCTCTCTTGTCTTTGTTTTTTTTTCATTCTTTCATTTTTTTGTAATTTCTATTCTATCCTTATATTGAAAATCAATAAAATATGCAGCAGAGTCCTGTTGTTTCCCTTAAAAAACAAAAAAAAATGATGACATGATGGGCCATGCATCAACAACCATAGTACCGACAAAAGAGGCGGCGACATGTGCCCAAGCCCAGAATGCTCGTTCCTAGCATCGCTTATAGCATGGAGAAGTTTGGCAATGAGCGACTTTGGTGTTGGAACCTCGACGAGAGGAGTGGGTAGTGTCGAAGAGAGCAGACTAACGAATCCAATGAACGAAGGGAGTATTCCTAGACAACACCAACAATGGAGATGGGAGATAGGGGCAAAGTTAGACTATTGCTATTGCTAGAGTAGCACCAGGCAACAACTGTGTGTGTTTTCTACCAGGACGACAGACGGATGAGGTGTCGGCGGTAAGATACTACACATCACGAAGCCAATTGTTGTTGTTGTTGTTGTAGACCTGAGATTGGGGGGTTGGCGGGGCGGGCAAACTGAGTCGACACCTTCTAGTGAGGAGGAGGCATTTATATTGCTTTATGGAAGTTTTAGCTAAACTTGTTGGCGCCTATGTGTTGGTTATCTCCGCCACTATTCGCTGCAGCTACTACGGTCAGTCACAGTTGATACATGGTAGTGAATTTTGGATTTTCCATGAGTGGAGGAGTAGAACGGTTGTTCACCCCCATCCTCATTGTTGTTACACATTGGGCCGATCATCTAATTTTGATGTCAAATGGGCTATATCTACAACTTTGTGTTTGTCGTTAAGTAGCTGGATAATTGTGGTTCTGCATTAAAATGTCTATAAGTTATGGTCAACTATTATAAGTTGTACCGAAGTTGTGGCTTTGCGTAATTAACTCATATTTTAGATTGTTTTTCTTTAGTGGTATAGTTAACACTATCATTTAGCAAGGCCGGAGTGAGGGGGAGTAATCAACTATGACGAAAAAATAAATCCTTTTGTAGCTTATTATTTATTGACAAAATTGCAAAAATAAAAATATCAATGGAAGATCATAAAAACAATAGTAACGTGCCCGTGCCTTTAGAAGATGTAGCATTCTATCCATCATAGACGAAGCTAGAGAATACTTCCTAATCGTGTCAACTCTATGGCAATGGTACTACCAGACATCTATACTGATACAATGTCTCTATAGTACCTCAGGCCTTGCCCGCCATATTGTTTAGCCATATGATGGTGATTTATAATAGAGATAAACATATGTGAACAATAATAAGAACACACTGTTAGGCAAACAATGATGTTTGATAGACTCAACTGATGAAATATTGCGAGATCAAGCCGTCAATATGTTGTCAATATTTTTGTATAAAGTATTAAAGTTAACTTGTGTCCTTAGACCATGATAATATCGTATACTCATATACCGAATGGTCACTTTGGGGTCGCCAACCATCACTCTGTAATTGGGTGATTATAAAGGTAGCTTTCGGGTAACTAGATGGTATACTGAAAAAGTATGTTATGGTGTTCGCTATGTCAACACTGGGATTTGCTCATTCGGCAATGGAGAGATACACTCTTGGATCACTCTGTATTATGGTGTCCATTATTTCTTGCGCAAGCATATTGACTAAGGTGTCAGCACGGGGATACCGGAATACGGAAACGAGAAAAGAGTGCAAGTAACGAGGATAACTAGGTATAGTGATCAATGTGTTTATCACAAGATATTGTGAAAGTCCTGCCTTGGGTTTTGTAATGTATTGCGAGGCAAATGGAATTGTACGTGATAATACAAAGGTTCGCTCGATAAAGACATGTGAGAAGTTGAGCTCACCCTTTGGTAGTCGAACTCCTCCATGCTGGAATTGTTGTCCCCTATTGTCCTACATCGACGTTTCCATAGCATAGTTGTTTCAAAAATTAAGGTCATGAGATCGGACCAACACTTTAAGCTCATGGATTCCGGTTATCCTTGTATTGTCTTTGCTCCTCGTACATACCAACACTTGTCACCTGGAGGTCACAGATTTACTAAAAAACATGTGTTAACTGTGTAGGTCTTCGGATCATGTTGCATGGAACTTTAAATTGGGCAACACGCATTTCGCTTATCACAGATAAACGACCTAATAATCAATCATAGACATAGTTTCACAAATAATGACATATCAAATAGGCACAAATGAATCTAGCAAATCCCCTACATCTCCCACGCCTATGAGGGATTAATCATGCATGAGAGGGAAAGAACCAACAAACGTGAAGATCAAATAGAGGAGAACCATATCGATAATACGAAGTATCGCAATAGGATGAATGATCGACCCGATCTCAATTTTCGACAAAGTATGAATATATTTACAAACCCTAGCCTTACAAGTTGGAACTATTTTCTCGATGGTGATGATGTACATGGATGAAAGGTGGTGTAGTGCGGAGGATGGATCTCTTCTCTAGTGTTCTGATGGCGATTGTGATGCGTTCATCTCCTCTTATTTCATCTCTATCTTCACAAAAGTTGTTGGTGTAGATGAGAGGGAGGCGGCAACTGGTACGAGCGCTTGCGCTCATACCAGTCACCGTCTTCTCTCATGGTGCGCCAGATGCACTTCCGCCAAATAGGGAATATCTTCTCTATGTCCCATTTGTCCGGATATTGGTTCATTTCCTTCCAAACGTGCTTGGACATGCACAAAAAATAAGGAAACAATGTTTCTTTGTTCTCGAAGTGTCATCATTAGTAAAAAGGACAGAACCAACAAAAGCACTTCGGAAAACCGAACAAAATACCCAACAGAAAGTATCAAAATATGGAGCCATCGGGAGAGAAAAATGTGGGTTTGTGGTGGAGTTCAAAGCTTGTCCATAGTGTGCCTGAACTCCCACAAACCACTTCTACATCTGGTACCAGTTTGTGGGATTTTGGACATTTGTCCGTGTCCGCGGATGTTTGGTGTACCTGGTTGGAGTCTTGGGGATGCCCTTACTTCTCCCTCTGGTTTCTAGCCACAAACAAAAAATTATGATCTTCTAGGCTTGAGTGATACTCCCTCCGTACTATAATATATGACGTTTTAGCAGTTCATTTGAGCTGCTAAAACGTCATATATTATGGTACAGAGGTAGTACATCTGAATTGACTCATAGTTCACACTCTGTTGAGTGCCCATTTGCTGGTTAGGAGGAACCTCATTATGTGCTTTGTATACCACTCCTCCTTCATTGACAACAAAAGTAACAAGGGGGTCAATCTCTATGAAAGCATCCTCCCCATCAAACAAACTTTTGCACCATCATATTGAACGTACAGTCCCCACATCTCTGAATTAACCCTACATTCACAACATAGAAACAATTCTACCTAAGTCCTCAATCTACGGAGCCCATCTCGGCAAACCCTAGAAATGGGAAACTAATGAGGGCACGGGAAAGCGATAAGGTTGTGGCCGTCGGACACGTATTGGCTTAGCTAGTCCTCGTCGGAGGCGTTGGCAGCCGTTGTGCATGACTCATACAACCGAAAGGGCGCAGGCAGCGATGTCGGGTGCAGGTTGTCCTGAGGTCCATGGCGCATCGAGCACCGGCCTCAAACAATTGTGATCAGAAGAAACTTTGATCACTGCCACCGCCGCCAGCATCGTCCGGCCCGGTCGGTCCGCCTCTGCCACCTCCATTCTCCATTGGTTCTTCGGGTGCATGGGAGAAGGGGAGAGAGTGAGAGGGAAACGATCGGTTGGGGCATAAGTAAAACAGGCTGACGACCGTCTCCCCTCGCACCGTCTATTTTTTGACAGGTGCGTCCACCCTATCTTGATTTTTCTTAAAAGTCAAGTTTCATAAACTTTGACAAAATTTATAGAGATTATTTATATCTACAATTCAACTTATACCATATGAAAATACATTTCATTATGAATCTAACTAAAGGTAATGACTTGCTATTCTAGATGCTGATAGTTCTTATAATTTTTTTCTATAAATCCGATTAAGGTTAATTTAGTTTTGAAAAATATATATATATAATACACACTATATTCGAAAATGGAGGTAGTAGTGCCTGAGTCTTGATTTGAGTAGATTCCACGTCGAGCAAGAAAACGACGTGCGTGAGGTTCGGAATCTCCAAGATCCGCGGTATCTTGAAGAGGTCTCGGCGATGTCCCGTGTAAAACTGTACTCCAAACTCCAAAATCAAAGCATCACTGCTGCTTCCTGAATCCTGATTTGCACGTCCATCGTTCTCTTTTATCTTTTGGCGCCTGTTCTTTTCCCTATGCCAATCACCATCCCTCCAATGGCGCAGGCATTGTTCGATGCTCCTGAACTCAACTTGATCTAATTGTACAATCGAGAGGCTAGCTAGCTAGCTACCACGCAACTTCCCTCGCGACAAGGAAAAACAGTGCCACCACCTTTGTCTGCGACCCGTCGATAGAACTGACGCCATGCGCATTTGCACTGCACCGTCGCAAATGTCCAAACCAAAGCTAACCAATTACCTACCCCGCTAAGGGCCACCCCGCGGCTTCGATCCCTGGATTAAAAACGCTAACTTGGCGCCAAAGCTAGCTGGCCAGTCGTTCACGCCGCTAATTAACAATGGGTGCGCAACATGGTTTTGCCTAGGGTTTACAGTATAGAAAAGACGCCGCGAAGTTGAACAAGTAATCGAATCCTGCAAGGCTGGCTACAACGACCGGATAGTATATTACTCCCTCCGTCTCAACATAAGTGTCTTGAACTTAGTATAACTTTGTACTAGAGCTAGTACAAAGTTAAGACAGTTATTTTGGGACGGAGGGAGTACTACATAGAGATTCAGCTTTTCCTTAGAAAAAAAAAGAGAGATTCAGCTCGGTGCAAACCCTTTTCTTGTTCGCCGTTGGATTTGGTCAATGATCGTGGTTAGGTTCATTGATCCTCGCAATGAGAAGGTGACGCCGCTTTGTTTCCACAGATGATGGAGAAAGTTTGTCACGGCTCAACCGGTCACCGTCTCCTTTTAGCAACAAGGAAACAACCGGCCAACAGAGCCGCTTTGCGATGCTCTACGTACGCAACACAAGAAAAGAAAAATATTATGAATACTTTTTAAAACAAGAAAGGGACATATTTCAACACGTGCCCTTTGATCTTAGCCGATAAAAAACAATCGCATGCCTGCCGGTGTTGTTTTTCCCCGGAAATTACAAGTTGGCAAATTTCCTAATGGAATGTCCAACGCAAATTCATGCGAAATGGGCCCACTCACACAGAAGTAATTCCTACGGAAACTATAGGCCAGTAAAACTCCAAAGGAGTTTCTTCTAAGCAGCTATCACATGGATCCACCTTAATGCTTTTTGGCCCCTATTTGTCTCTCCTTCGTTCATTCCGGCCACCTGTTACCTC
>CBMN010035105.1:248-10513 GCA_000582825.1 Hordeum pubiflorum | reverse complement strand
TCACAGAGGAACTGGATGAGCTCGCCTTCCTATTTCTCGCTGAGGGTTGTTGAGATGTTGGTCGCTGCTGCACTCAGATCTGACGGGTGAATCCGGACTTGCTTCGTCTCGCCTGCCGACTGAAAGGCGGACTCCATAGCTGGCTTCTTCGACCTCAGGAGGTCTGCCGCATCCACCATCCTCTTGATTTCATCAAACTCGGCGATCGCTATTTTCTCGTCGACGATCTTGGAGCCCTTCTAGAGGCACTCTTCTGCGACCCGCCGATCGCCTGTGACTGTGATCATGTCTTTCGGACCTGGCATCTTGATCTTAAGATACACGTAGCATGGTCGGGCCATAAAACGTGCGTAGGTAGGCCTACCCAAGATGGCATGGTTGGCGTTGCGGAAGTCGACCACCTGGAAGGTCAGTCACTCCTTTCAGAATTTTTTCTCGTCGCCGAATACGACGTCAAGGGCTATCTACCCGAGTGACTCCGCCTTCTTCCCGGAGATGACCCCATGAAGGTGCATGTTGCTCTTACTCAGTCGGGAAATTGGGATGTCCATCGCATAGAGCGTATCAGCGTAGATGATGTTGAGCCTGCTGCCTCCGTCCATGAGGACCTTGCGCAGTCGGACTCTGTTGACAGCCGGATTCAACTACCAGCGCTTGCCGCCCGAGGGTCAGTACATGGGCAGGGTGATCCGACTGATAAAAGGTGATGAGTGTCTTGGCCCAGTTTAGGTACTTAGTGACATTCGGAACCACCATGTTGACCTCTCGATTTATGACCTTCACTCGGCTCCTGCTTTTGACATCGGCGAAGATCATGAGGACCTTCTCGACGTTGGGGGTACCCGGAGGCATTCTCCTCTTCAGCGTCGTCTTCTTCTTTGTCCTCGGAGGGCTCGCCACCCATCTCCTGCTTGAGCAGGCAACAGTCCTGAGTGGAATGCTTCAGGTACACTATGTTGCCATCTTCATCCTTCTTGGTCTGAATCTGGCAGAGCTCATCCAAGATGTCGGTTCTAGACTCAGGCTTCTTCTTTGAAGCCCAATCTTTCTTATTTCTTTTAGGCTTGACCTTGCTTTGGCTAGGCACGGCCGCTGCTTCTGCCTTGCCGGTTGCTTCAGCCTTGCGCTTCTGCTTTTTCCCACTGTTTTTTTTTTTGACTCGGAGACTGCAGGGCTTACACCCCATAGCATTTTATTGAAATAGAAAGGCAACAAGGAATACAGAGTTATTTACAAGTTCCTCCAGCAGAGATAACTGAAAACAAAGAGAAAAAGCTAAGCTGAAGCAAAAACAAAAATAGAAGAAGGGGGGAGCCCCTCTAAGGGGGCAAAAAATCTATCCATCTAAGGAGATCATCCTTGAATTTAGATTTGATCCTGTGGGTGAGAAGAGTAATATCATGAATAAATCCACTTCTCCATTGCCCAAAAGATGGTCTGATGTGCCTGAAGGCTTTGTTGTTTCTGACCTTCCATATATTCCACCAAGCCAGGAAGACCACCTCTACAAAAAGAAGGCTTATTGAAATCAACTTTTGCTGCCCTTGCAATGTCTACCATATCATTGCCCATCAGCCAAGTGATCTGCAGATACATCCAGACTCTGTTGCTAAAGTTACATTGAAAGAACAGATGGTTCATGTCTTCATGTGCAGAGATAGGGCATAGAACACACTCAGGCCCCTCATTGATTCTCCAATGTCTCCTTTGAATCATATCTTTAGCGTTAATCCTTTCCATGATTACCAGCCAGGCAAACATTTTGATGGACATAGTACAACAACTCTTCCAAACCCAGTTTAAGAGTGAGTTTGAAACTATAGGTTGATGGACAAAGGTATAATACTTCTTTGCTGTGTATCCAGTGGCATTGCCATGCCTGCACAGCCACATGTCCTTCTCACCTCTGTTTACCTGCATGGAGTTCAGCATGCTCATTAACTGATTTAGTTCCTGAAAAGCCTCCACTTAAAGTGGAAGGGAGAACAGGTCCAGTGTATTATCACAATCAAGAACATCCTTCACTGATATACCCTTATCTAGAGCAAAAGAGTAGAGCCTTGAGAATTTAGCTAATACGGGAGTATAGTTCTAATGTAGATCCCAATTGTCACTCCAAAACATTACCGTGTCTCCAGCGGAGACTACCACTCTGGTGACTGATCTGAACTTATCCATTAACTTTGAGAAATCAAGCCACCAGAAGGACCCAAAAAGAGAGGTATCGTGGGGAACTCTATTGAAGTAGTATGTATCCCAAATTAGATTTACCCATGGCACATCAACTTTGTTATAAAATTTGTTGAGGTGCTTCATGAGCAGCCCCTCATTTTGCAGACCCAGATTCAAAATGCCCAGTCCTCCTTTGTTCTTGGATCTACAAACAAGTGACCAAGCCGCAAGGGAATTTTCTTTCTCCTGTCCATATTTCCGCCAGAGACATTGCCTTTGAATTCTTCCTAACTGTTTGAGAATTCCTGGAGGTATTGAAAGATTGCACAAGAAGAAAATAGGGAGAGAGGATAGGACTGAATTAACCAACTGCAACCTGCTCCCTTGAGGTAAGAACCAAGAGCTTGCTGTGAGCCTTCTCTTCATACAATCTACCATAGGCATGACATCCATCTGCTTGGGTCTGGTAGTACCTAAAGGCAAACCCAGGTATGTGAATGGCATGGCACCAATCTGACAACTGAAGATTGCACCTAGGACTGAAGTTTCAGAGTTTGAAATGTTTATTGGGGTCATAGAGGAATTATGAAAATTTATGTCCAGACCTGAGGCCCTTGAGAAGGAATGTAGAGTGTCTTTGAGACCAGATAACTATCATTTCTCAGCTGGCAAGAAAAGCAAGGTGTGATTAGCATATTGAACAATAGGGTAGTCTGGATCATGGGTAGGGATAGGGAAACTAAGGGTTCCCAACTGGAGCATATTATTGATCATAGTTTGCAAAAGATCAGCAGCCAGCACAAATAAAAGTGGTGATATAGGGTCACCCTGTTTAACCCCACATTTGGTCAGAAGTTGTTGATCCATCAGAAAGGGTAATGCAGGCAATTGCATTTTTCCTATGTCTTTCAGTGGCCATGGCTTAAAAGAATTTTGAATTTTCCTCACCCACCTTGACATATCTGATAGTACACCTTTTTTCCAGTATAGATATTGCAAATGTAGGAGATGCTCATGGTGCAGCTTGACCACTTTTCTGAAATTAAACTCTAGTTTGGATAGTGGTCTTAAATCCTCAGAGTTATCCAGTGATAGGATCACCATATTGCACTTGAAAATTAATGTTTTCAAATGGGAGAGACCCTTCTACCATTTTTTAAGAGCAAATCTCAAACTCTTCAGCTTATCCACAATGATTATAGAAATGTGTAGCTTCCTGGAAGGTGATGCCCAGGCTTCCTTAACACAGTCCATAAAACCAGGCTGCTCCACCCAATAATTTTCAAAACGGAAAATCCGAGCCTTTGGGATGGAAGTACTGATGGAAACAAGGCAAGGGGTATGATCAGAGGCTATTTTTGCCATTGGTGTCAGTTGAGTCATTGGGTATACCGAGATTCGGCTAGCAGAGGTGAAAACCCAATCCAACTGTTCTAATAGGGGAGTGTCCTGCATATTTGACCATGTGAACTTTCTTCCTTTAAGAGGTATTTCTAGCAAACCCAGATGGCCAATTATCTCATTAAAGATGAACATATCATTGATATCACCTCCAGAAATGTTCCTGTTATCCATTGAGCGTATAAAGTTAAAATCCCCCATTATCATCCAGAGTTGGTGTGGTTGACTGTTCAACTCATATAGCCATTTCACAAAATCATCCCTATGTTCCCCCTGACAAGGACCATAGAGAATAACTAGAAACAACTGTTCATTATTATGTGCTGAACTGAAATTTATAATGATCCCAAATGAATTGACTTCCACCAGCACTCCCTGAAAAATGTCAGAACGCCAACACACCCAAAGACCCCCAGATGCACCTCTAGAAGGCGACTCCACAAGCTGGTCAAAGACCGGAGGGCAGATGGCTTTGATTAGTGAACGATCACATGCCAAAAGCTGATTCTCCTGTAAGCAAACGATTGTACATTGACTCTCGACAACCTTTGCCCTGACAGCGCGCTGTCACGCTTCAGCATTTAGACCCCTGACATTCCAACATAGAATGTTCCATTTACGGCATAACTGTGTATTCATAGCTAAACACTTGCATATAGGGAGAAAGTATAGCATATAATGCCATACACTTAGAGCAATAAAGAAGTAGCCCAAAAGCACTAGGAAAGTAACAGATAACAACCAAGTTCCACTTAAGACAAATGGAAGATTTAAACGGATCGCCACACCCCGCAAAAGTAGAAAAGCGATTCATCATGAAGGCATGGAGGAATTTTTTCCCTCGTGTTCAGCCATAAGCTTCTGTTCAGAGATGAGTTCTGGGGCAATCTCTATCTCAGCACCAGCAGCCTCAAGTACAGGGATTGGGGTATGGGGGGTAACCGCTATCGGTCATCTGCTACATCTGCCTCAGAGCTTTGTTGTGCATGAACTTGGGCTGTCATGTCCATGGGCCTAGCACAGGGCCTTTTCTTCCTGGGCTCCATGGGCAATTGCTCAAAAACCTGTTTGAAACCATCCCGCTTGACTGAGCTACGAGTGCATCACCTAACTAAAGATTCCACCACTGGTGCTTTCATCTTTTTGCTGATGCACTTCGTGGAAGCCATCGCCGAAAAAATGATTGGCTCTGCCACGGCCTTAGGAGCACTCGGGAACAAAGTACCAGCCACAGGCCTTCGATATGATGGATTGGTGCTTACTGAAGCCAACTGAGGAACTAGGAAAGAGGTATGCTATTGTGCATCGAAAGAAATTTGCCAAGTCCTCTTCGAATATGTGATAGGCTTCATAGGCAGAAAGCAAATTGACCGAGGGACCTGCAGGATTTCCGTCGTTACAAGCAGACTATCAAATGTCCTTTTCCAGATCATTTCTAGAGGCAATGGAGGGCCAGCCACAATACGGATCATTCCAATGAAGATCTGTTGGTGCTGGATCAAAGGTGGCTGGTATGGCACAATGGCTAGATCGTTAAAGTGTTCTTCCTGTTGCGGCTGCTGCGCCACTGCATCCAGTTGGAGATCCTGATTAACAGATTCAGATCCCTCCGGCTGGTCAATAACAATCGAATACTGCTCCTGTTGTGGCTGGACGGGTGGCTGCTGTTGGACTTCATCCTCCTCCTCCCAAACTGCTTGGCCCCATCCCTGTTCCCCATTTTGCTGCATCTGTGGTTCAGGTGGAAGAGGCACTTCGTTCCATCCCAATTGTGGGTATAGAGGCAACACGAAAGGCAGATCATCAGGCACCAGGTGTCCTGGTAGGGGGTGAGGATTTCCATCAAGAGGCATGGGGTCTCAATCATTGAGCATTTGATCAGCAAAATCCGCACCAAGAACATAACAAGCTGCCGTCCACGAAACTCTAGCCCCACCCCATTCTGCATAGTCACCAAAAACAACATCTCTAGGAACCAGGGGAGTGTCTGCAAAGCTTGCATGTACCAGAGTACGAACTAAAATGGGTCCTCACTATCCCAGGAGATAAATTTTCAGAAGTACTAATAGCATCGGCAATGTATTCAGTAGTGCGATAATCCAACGGAATCCCAATGAAAATAAGCCAACTAGTGAGTATGAGAGCGTACCGAACCGTGGGGTCCCTCACTTGAAACAATCCTAACTCCATGAAACCAAGGCTGAGCAGAGCGAGCAGGTGTACCTCTGTTTTGTAGAAACTAAACCATTTTTTCTCGGACTGGTCCAAGCGCACCATTAGGGGGCACCGACATGACCTCCGCCACCATGTAGTCCTCATGCCGCCATGGCGGTCGGATGCGCGGTGTGATGAATGTCCTTGGCAGCCTATCCGTGCTATCAATGACGTGGTGCCTCGACGGAACAAAACGCTCAGGGTCAAGCTCGTAGTTCACCATTGATGGGGGACGATGGAGCGGGGGAGACGAGGAGGTAGGGTTTTCTTGAGGGTTTTCAGGCAGCGATGGGGAAAGAACAGGTGTCTCAGGCACGGCTTGAACTGTTGAGGTGACCGGACAGTCAAAACCATTAATAGAGGCACGGTTTCCCATGACGGCAGGAGCAGCTAAAAAATCCCTATTTTGTTGCTGGAAAATCGGCCGCCATACCAATCCATGCGACGCGCGAAATCATTGCAGTCACGCTTATGGTGACCTGGCCGGGAGCAAGATAGGCAGTCGATACGAATTCTACAAGAGGCCGACAGGTGGCCCTGCTGGGAGCATATAGAGCATGTCATGACCTGGTCCACCATGTCATCGACCATAGCTCGGAACGAGGCCTCAGCCTCCTGCGTAGTTGGGATATCCCACTGCCCCTCATTGCTGGAGGGTTCAACTGGGGGTGGCACGGGGGATGACGGACGGCCCACGACAAAGCTAATTGGGCCGTTACAGTCTAGTTGTCCACTTTGAAAATCCAGTATAGCCGCCTCCGTGGAACAAGCAATCTGATCGGCCAAGCCAATGGGATTTTCCAAAACAGAGTAGCTAACCCTAGCAAGGGACGAAGTATCTTCCAAAGAAACCCCTGAGCTAGGAAGAACAGAACAAAAAATAATGGGTGGCCTAGCCACCGTCCAATTCAACTAGGGATCTAATTGAGGGCTAATTATAATACACTCATGAGCAGAGAACTCATATCCAGCATCCTGAGAAAGAATATCAATTTCCTGTTGTGAAACCAGATAACGATAGCCCCTACAAGCTGGATAATTATGTATAGTTGAAAATGAAAGCTTCTTCTTAACAGAACTAGGGTTTTTGAAAGAAGATTTAACTGGGGGTTTATGCATAGCAAGAATTCCCATGGCCGAACGATGTTTGGATGGACTAATTAAAATCCATTCAGCATCGCATTCCATCCTCCAAATTTTGAGCTCCCTGATCCAATTCGGACGCCCATTACCCCAGAGATGGAAATACCATTTGAACTCCGAACATGCAAAAGATCTAAGATCAACAACAGCAAAGCCAACCTGCTTAGAAGAGACATTGAACGTGAAAACCTTATCATTGATGTGAGACACAAAGAACTCAATGGCAGAACCACCAATGGCCGCCTCCAAGGCCATAGCCACAGAATCCTTAGTTAATCAAAAGCAATGGCGGCTAAATGAGACCACCAGAGATTCCATCCCCTCCATAGGATGAACTAAAATTCCCATAGATCGGAAAATGTTCTCGACAAACTGGATACCCTTGGAGAAATCCAAGCCATGGGTACATCCTCCATGAGAACCCATGTGAGATGGGTTTGCCTCGGTCTAGAGAGAACGCCGAAGAAAATGAGTGGAGAGAAATCACAGATTGATGGTCAGATTAGGAGATCACCGGAGAGATGGGGGAGGTGGTGGAGCGCCGCCATCTGTTTTTTTTCTCCCACCGATTAAAGATTAGTTACTTTTTCCCAGCGTTGCCCCCCGACTAAGGAACATTGCTGGTCTGGCCCTTGCTGCTACGGAGGCAGTCTTCTTCGCCGTTGGCGTACCGAGTGGCAATCTCCATCACTCGACTGAGAGACAGGACTTCAGTCCAACCGAACTTCAAGATGAGCTCGCAGTACCGAATGCCTACCTTCAAGGCACATATGGCCTGGTGCTCCGTCACTTTCACCACGGTGTTATGTAGCATGGTGCAGTGCTGGATGTACTCTTAGAGAGTTTCATTGCTCTTCTAGACACTTGGTTGCACCTCTGTCAAACCACCCGCGCGCTTGTACGTGCCCTCAAATGTCTTGACGAACACTCGGGCCAAGTCTTCCCAGCAGTGGATGCTATCGGCGGGTAGCTGATTCAGTCAAACCCTCGCCGATCCCTCCAACATGAGGGGCAGATGCTTCATCGCGATGAAGTCATCATCGCTGCCGATATGGACGGCCACTCGGTAGTCTTCGAGCCAAGTCTCCGGCTTCGACACGCCATTAAACTTGCCGATTCCCATCGCCAACCTGTAGTTGGAGGGAATCTCCGCCTCTCGGATGTGCCTGCTGAAGCGCTCGAGGCCGTAAGTGCCTCGGCCACTCCATGTTTGCCCTGGCCCTCTCAGCCACGCCTTGGGCGATGATAGATCTGGCATTGAGCTGGGGAGGTCGCCGGTCATCTTGTCCATAGTCCCCGCATCGAATGGGACTCCGCCTGCGGTCCTTGCCGTGAGGCCGCCTGTTGTCATAGGAACGTTAGCCGTATGAACCACCCCTCTGATGGGGCGTCCGACTGACGTTGCAATCGTCACGCCTGTGATCCCCATAGTGACCTCTTGGAGGAGGAGGAGATCGCCGGTGTCTTCCCGGCGTGAGCAGGCTATGGGCCGATTGCACCGTATCCGCTCGAACGGATCTGCTGTGTATGCGGTTGTGCGACTAAGATACTGTGGAGTTTTGCTCCAAGGCAGTCTTCAGGAGCGTCTAATCTACCGAATGCCCTCCCCAGCTGCTGAATCGGACAGCTGAATAGAATCAGCGATCCGAGTGGCCACAGCCATATTCTGTAGCGGGGTGCACATCACATGGTAGTTACGCTAGTGGTTGTCCGGGAACAACCACATGCGGTTGCGACTGGAACTGGGCTGGTCCCAACCCATGCGGTCGTCGAGTGACTTCTGGAGCTGCTCGAGCCGTCCGCGCTCGGCAAATGTGGCCTGACGCGCAGCTTGCAAAGCGATCTCCGCCGGGGTGGTCCCGGTTATCGGGGTGATCATAGCGTGCTCATTCCGCCGCCTGAGCTCTTCTAGCTGCTCCCGAGTGAGAGGTTGGGGAACGTAGGCATCCTCGGTGTTACCGTCGCGATCGTGATCACGTCTGTGGGCATCATCCTCGGAAAACCTAGGCATCCCTCTTCCTGTGTCAGAAATCAAAATTTCAGCAGTGGATTTGCTGCTCTCGCACTCGGACTCGTCGGAGGAGCCTTCGCACCTGTTCCGCCATCCAAATCGAGCATCGCCACCTGTTCCGCCATGGCTTGAAGAGCCATAGTGTGCTTGATCCAATGTTGGAGTCGCGAATGCCCAGAGCGCTTGCGACGACCACAAGCGGAGTTAGGGGGAGCCGACTGGTACAGAGCCGACGGTTGCCAGAGAAGAACTCCGAACGAGGTCGCACGAAAATGAGCCGCGCCGTGGGCGGGCAGCGCATCCGTGTCCAGTGGAGCCTCCTACAGCCACACCGAATCATCAGGGATGAAGCTGAGGGAACCGAAGAGGATCTCTCCACCAAGTGTCATCATGATGAGTGGAAAAACTCCACCTTCATCGGAATTCGCTATACGCGCGGCCCCAAGGTGGGCGCCAGCTGTCGTGGGAATGATCCTAACAATAGTACCAGGGGTACGAACAAGGGGCGGAGCCTAGCTACGGTGCAGGTGTAACACTCGGATTTAATGAGTTAAGACCCCTCTAGGTGGAGGTAAAGACCCTACATCTCGTGCCCGGAGGGTTGTGTTTTGTCTGGGGGTATGAATACAATAGGGTGTGGAACCCTTGTCCAGGAGCTCGGGAGCGTCTTATATAGAGTGCACCACCACCGGCCGAGCGCCATTACAAGGACATTAAATGTGAGTAACTATGACGTTACTGGAAACTGTTGTCTTCACTAAAAGCGTTACAGGTAACGTTAGTCTTCACAACACTTCATGTGAGATATTAAGTCCCTCAAACGTTGCAGCTCCCACGGCATCTCTGCTTCCTCTCGTCCGAGTGCTTGTGCCTGGCCGACTGGTGGGATGATGTCCGAGTGACTTGATGGATCCGAGTGGATCCTGAATATGCATCTGAGTGCATTGGTAGTCCAGGGACTTTAATGATAATATGGGGCCCTAGGTGGCCCCTAGATGTCAGGTCTATGACCCTACCTCTAGTAGGTGACCTCATCACCCGGGGGGTGGCCGCGCCATGTTAGCTTCTGGCCACCCCATCGTATCCCTATGCCCCTCTCTGACCTATAAATTCACATACATTCCAAAANNNNTAGGGGAGCTCCAGAAACACTTTTTTCGCCGTGGAAAGTCACTGTTCCGCGTGATCTCATCTGGAGCCCTTTTCCGGTGCCCTGTCGGAGGGGGGGTCGATCACGGAGGGCTTCTTCATCATCCTTGTTGCTCCCATGGTGATGTGTGGGTGGTCCTCCATAGACCCACTGGTCCATAGCTAGTACCTAGAT
>CBMN010035100.1:0-10105 GCA_000582825.1 Hordeum pubiflorum | reverse complement strand
CTGGAGGCCGACGGGCGCTCTTCAGTCGCCTGGAGGCCGACGGGCCCCTCTTCGGCCCACCGCAGGCTGACGGGTCACTCTTCGGCCCACCGCAGGCCGACGGGGTCATATTTCTGAATTTTTTGCGTTCGGCCCTATAATTTGCAAATTTGCTATAAAATACGTCATAGTTTTGAAAAAAAATCAAGCATAACATCTTCCTTTGGTTGGCTTTCTGGGGACGGCTCAATACACGCAACAATATGGTTAAGAAGAATTGGCTGGCTCTCGCTCCCAATGCGAATTGTGACCTTTGCCCGGCCGTGGAATCAATACATCATTTGGTCTTGAGGTGCCGTTCTGCTAGTGCTCTTTGGGACAAGCTGCAACTATCCACTCTTGGCTCTTTCTGCTTCAAGTTTGGCAATTTTTGCCATTCAAGCTGAAGAACACCTGACCTTCAAGAGAAAATGGAATGTTGCCTTCGCTGCTTGTGTCATCTCGCTTTGGCATGCAAGGAATGACCGGGTCTTCAACAACAAGCTCTGGACGGACTCCTATATCAGGCTTTATGCTGCTGACTTGCTTCGCCTGTGGCTGCACCGTGCCAAGAAGCAGCAAGATAAGGTGGCTCTGCTCACATGGGTCGATATGATCAATGGCTGACAATGTGGTTGTGCTTGTGTTTTAGTCCTACCTTTTAGCCGCTCAAAGTTTTCTCAATCTGTCTTGTTCTTCTCTCTATGGCCGCTTGTGGCTGTGCACCTTGGTGCATTTTACAAGTTCATGCAATTGACCTTTTGGTCTTCAGGCTTGGCCTGTTTTGAAATATATAAGGTAAAGAATAATCTACCTTTTATGTTCAAAAAAATGAAATAATTGAAATAGGTACTCAAGTACTCCCTCCATAAAGAAATATAAGAGTGTTTAGATCAGTAATCTTATATTTGTTTACGGAGGGAGTACCACCGACAGGCGACAGATGGATCCCACGCCATGAGTTAACAGGCACCCGCGCCACGCACGGCCCGTATGCTCGGAACCAGTCTCCCAGCTATTCCTGTGTCTTTTCCTTCCTTCCCCTGTGAGCGCCGCACGACGGCACGAGGATGAGGCTGCTGGGCAGACACGTCTCCCCGCGGCAGATCGCGCTGCTCGCCGCAGGGTAGGCACCAGGCGCCGCCGCCGCCGCGTTCCGTTGGTCTCTCCCTCATCGCTTCTCCTCCGTGTATTGATTGATCAGTCTGGGTGTATGCTATATGCAGGCTGGTGTTCTTTGGGGCGACGACGTACGACGTGCACCGCTCCATCAAGAACAACGACCAGCCCCCGACCAGGGAGCAGGTGGCGGCCCTCCAGGACTTCATCGACTCCAGGAAGCGCTAGTCAGGGGCGGCCGCCGGCGCCGATGCCCGATCGATTCCCCGTGCCCGGCGGCGCGGTGTATGATATCTGTGGTGCGTTCGTCTGAAGAAGAAATAAGACCGACCCTGTATGCGTTCGACGTTATTCCTCCCAGGAACTAACTGGTGTAATATGTACTGTATTGATGTGCGTAAACCGTACAGTGATCTCATTTTCATAGTTCCCATGTTGCATCACCAGCCAAACCTAAGCGGCTACGCTTCAGCTGTATGATCTCCTTCCAACTCAACGTCCTGCGAAGCCTAGGCCGGCAGAAAGAGGCTAGTAGAATGTGTACAGTGAAGAAAGAATGGTTTTTTTTTATTAGATTAGTAGAATGTGTACACTGAAGATGGAATGGCTTTGTTTGTCAGTGCTTGTGTCATTGTGTGTTACT
Organism: Hordeum pubiflorum; assembly: GCA_000582825.1. Taxonomy (NCBI): domain Eukaryota; kingdom Viridiplantae; phylum Streptophyta; class Magnoliopsida; order Poales; family Poaceae; genus Hordeum; species Hordeum pubiflorum. Next base: position 8,325 of record CBMN010035100.1, on the reverse strand, counting down.
ATTGACCGCGGATTTGTGACCATCTCAACTTTGTTATTGAAAATACAATCTATAAACTGTTGGAGCTTTTCATATGTGCTCATCTACGTCCGCAGATCCTGTGAGATGCGTGAGACTCTAAGCAATGTCTTGAACTATAATTATGTTGTCCAATTCATGCCGCAGTCACTGTTACCAGTATGCTTTGTAGCGCCATTAACAACAAACGCCAGGATACCAGCAACGGCCAGCTATAGCGTCGATGAGAATGAAGCTCGTTCTTAGCTTGGCAGTGCAAGTTCAATACCCGATTGACATGGCTCAAGAACCAGCTGCCGAGCTGCGTACCTAAATGCCTAAACACTTGGTTTCCCGGATACATTGATTGAAGCCTGGTGAGTAAACTGTTACACATTCTACATCACCGACGAGAAAATTCATCACATGAACTGCTTGTATCTACCATCGATGACAAGTATCAGCTGAGTTTGCTATCAAGCTGCCCTCGTGGACCTACAGATAATTCCGTCATGACAGCAATACAAATATCCCCGGATAACAAAGGTGGCGACCAATCTTTCGGCACGCACGTACAAATATCAGCTGAGTTTGTTCTAGAGTTGCACTCGCGGACCTAAAGATAGTCGGTCGCCTGCATCTAACTGTTGCCCACACACATCTTTCGGCAACACAAAGTTTGGGCAGCATGCATGCTCCACCATTTCATGGGCATTTCCTCTGGATATAGGAAACGCCGTGCTCTTCGTACCTGTTTGCGAGCAGATAGATATTTTTAGGCGTACGATACAGAAGAGCAGGGCAACCAAACAGAACCTAGTAGAAAATCAAACTTACTCTGCTTTCGAGAACCACATTTGCTGGAACGACCCAAGGGATGCAAGGATGCTCCCACCAATCCAGACACTGCACTCATCAAATTATAATATGTCAGTCATGTCAATCAACATCTAACAGATGACGAATCTCAGTACTAGCGGCCACACAGACAAAACCAGTCACACAGCATGCATTTTTCTGTGCTGGCCCTTCCCTATGGTCAAGGATTAAGTTTTACTGGCATTGCGATCAGTATGCCTTCAGCCAATTTAAAACCGATTTCAGGGCCATGACAAATTCTTGCGTTAAGCTACTCATTTAATTAAAACAGCAAAAAGAACAGTTTTACTTTCCAGTGGCAACGCAAGCAATCATTCATACTCCTCTGCTACTAACGGGGTCCACTGAGCATATTCAGTGCATACAAAGACAAGCAAATATAGGTCTTACCTGAATCGCCTCTCTATTGAGTTTCCACTTGCCAAAACCTTCACACGAGCATTTTGAGGACACTCCTGTGATCATCAAGTTAAAAATTAGAATAAGCTCAGAGATAAGATAAAGGAACCATTCTTAAAAGCCTATACCACAGATTCTCCTTTTTATGAACTATCCTGTAATAACTAGTCACTAACCAAAAGAATCAATGAGATGGCATTTTATTCTTCTATTTCTGAGGAAGGTCGCAGAAATAAAGTGGAAAGCTTCGTCTAAAGCATGATTTGAGTTCATGCAAAGCAAATAGTTATTTTGAACTAACAGAAAGCTTCGAAGAAGAAAAAAATACTACCTCTGTTCCGGATTATAAGATGTTTTGGATATTTCGATATGGACTACATACGAACTCAAATGAGTGAACAAACACACTAAAACGCATCTATATACATCCAATTCAGAAAAAAGTTAGAACATCTTCTAATTCGGAACGGAGGGGGTACATGCCTAACTCTAGGAATACTATCTATATTTCTAAATAGATGTCAGTGTATAAAAAGGAATAATATAGAAAAACTTCTGATGACAAACATGCTATCATTTCCATGTGAGAAGTGTAAATGATTTTGTGTATGCTAGTGGTTAAAGGTTGAATGTCCATATTACAAAATGAAACATGCTTGGACACGGTGAAAAAATATAAAATACAGCAACATCTATCCTAGCTTGTTCAGCTGCCTTTTCATTTACCTCCAGTACTTCCTTCTCTAGACGGTCCTTTAACTGCAGAATTGATGATGAGCCACCAGAAAGCTATCCAGAATACAAGTTTGCAGATGTTAGAGTTGTATTAACAAACTATAACAGGAGAATCAAAGATTATGTTATAAGTGTTCTTTCACTAAGCCTGTGCATGGGGCTGGGGACATGTAGAGACAAGTAGCAATGCAGCACTGGAACTAATATCTTTACCAAGATGCTGCTGAGTAGCTCCTTGCGAATGTCAACATCACACCTATTTACACTGTCAAGGACCTGGTGAAAAACAATGGTGGCAGCAACTTCATTAACACGAAGAACCGTCCAAGCTGCACAACAATATAAGCACCCATAATTTAACTCACCATTCGTGGAAGTCCACGAATCGAAGTGGAATCTCCAAATCCATCGATCCCAGGAATAGTCTGTTGATCACAAAATTAGTGTGCAGGAGAGAGGTTGATGACAAGTCAGCTAGGTCGAAAAGAAATTATTGAATATTGATAGCCTCTACTGAAGAAGAAATGAACTTGTTCTGTTCCTGGATAGTGTAATCAACCACCACAAATCCTGACCAACTAACATACATACATACAGCAAATTATACTTTTCTCGCTCACCTGTGAAAGGTATGGGTTGAACAAAATGTCAGGAATCTTAAATCTCTCTGCACCAACTTCAATAGTTCTGCTCAGATATAACATAGATAAGTTATAACCTCTTAAACAGTATAACCACAAACAACATATTTACCACAAAATTACAGTAACAGAACAGAGCAAGTAGACATCAGAATCCTAATAGCCTATAGGTGCATTGTGCATCCAAAATCGGAATACCATGCATATTTGTAATGGGCATGAAAAAATCAACAATCATCATAGTAGCTGCAAAATTACAACTCGGGGCTATACTAAAATGTGGCACATGCGCAGATCCTAGTAAACAGTGACTATTTCGCCGTTCTATTTTCAGACTTCTTTTGATTTTGAGTTGAAACTTTGTAGTTTCTAAACCACAATCTCTATGTTATGGTATATTGGTTTTAGGTCGATTTGTAAACAACGAAGTTTGTCACGACTATTTGTTGGGCATACTAAAGAGAGCATGCACAATGGAGTAGGAGGGCAAGATGCATTAGATACACTCCAGAAAAGTGGCTACTAGCCCATATTCAAATCTAACTGTTAATAAAATGAAATTAATCTGACTAGAGAGAAGTATGCGTCTATATAATATTGATAACTTACTGCCCATCTGGAAGCTCATATGAAGTTGTTGGGACATTTGCATATGCCACTTCTGCATGAAAATAAAGCACGAAAAGTGAACAGCAGAACCTAAAAGAGGAACACAAGATAATGCTTAAAGCATACACAGAGATATGTCAAACCAGTCAAACGAATAAGAATAATGGTGATTAACAGACGATATGCATAATAAGTAGCCAGCTATATTATGGTTGTATGCATATATATAACTAGAGACGATGCCCCATGCGTTGCGGGAATTTGTTGAAATTATTTCAGTGAGATTTGTTAGTATGAAACATTAGTATTTATACTAAATTGAAACTAACATATAATTTATCATTATATTTGCATATTCTACAGTTGTAGAATATTTATCACATATGAGTAGTATGCATGGTGCATTTTAATGTGGGTATTTTCTCATGCATGGTGGCATGATGAGATGGCATGATGAGATGGCATATTTGGCATGTTAAGAGAACTGGAGTTAGTGGGGATAAACTATTTAGGTACTTCCTCCGTCTCGGTTTATAAGGCATGCACGTCGTTCTAGGTTGACAATTTAACTAGCTAAATATGTATTATATTTGATGAAAAGTATATGTTTAGAAACTATATCCGCTTAAGAATCCAATGATATACTTTTGGTGACATATAACTCATATTTAGCTAGTCAAATCGATGACCTAGAACTACGTGCACGTCCTATAAACCGAGACGGAGGGAGTATATAGGATAGGATTCATTAATGGATCAACTGAAACTGGCTTGATCCTCAGATTTTTTTTTATACATGTCAGTATGGTGGAAATAGTATTACCAAGCTTGCACATCAATATAGCAGAGCTCAACAATCACAGAAATAATCTATGTTTTTAAGGCGTCCGTAAGGCGACGCTTAGGCGACGCCTAGGCGTCGAGGCGCCCCCCCAGCGCTTTGCAAATATGCCCGCCTTAGGCGCCTAGGCGTCCACTTCAGGCGCCTAGGCGTCGAGGCGCCCCCCCAGCGCCTTAAAGCGAAGCGTCGCCTTAAAAACATAGGAAATAATGTATTTTTGAAATGTTATACCATCGAAGGGAGTATCTGGAACTCTACAAACCGTCTCCTTGATGTCGCTAGCAATAGCTCTCTGTCATACAGAGTAAGCATCACCATTAAAGGCATCCAGACAAAAATTAACAAAGCAAAACAAGAATTACAGATTTGCCAATGAACATACCATGTGGTACAACCTGTAACTCTCTGTTGTGTTTGGAAAATCAAGGTCTACAACCTGAAAAGATAAACATGGGTTCACAGAATAAACACCGCATAGTTTCCCATATCCGTCTAGTGTAAGCATGTCAGTAATTGGTGGCATAATACTAATTAAATTAGAATGTAACCATGATTAATTAATTAATTAACACGGCAAATTCAGAACCTTAGTACCACATAAATATGAAGAAAAATACTAAAGATGTTTTAAAGGGCCAGTTATGATAGTCAGAGAACCACCTAGTGCGCATGTATCTGTGAATATCGATATGTACAGGAAAGCGTTACTTCATGATATTGGAAACGCGACGCCAAAATAGTATTCGATGTCTATCAAGAGATCTATTCCACATGGTAAAACTTAATTGGTGCCAGAAACGAATTCGGCAAGGGGCAGGGGTACAGACCACCTTGCAGGCTCTCTCACTTTTTTTTGTTAGAAGACAAGGATGATAGATATATTGTATATGTTACCCCTCCTCTTTGCTGGTGTGTTGATTTCAACTATACCAACGGCTGAGCTCACATTCAATGGTACAAGGAGTTTCAACAAAGGGGCACATCGAATGGTGTAAAGAGTTATCTCTTGGTCCAAAGGAATCACAAGAAGTCAAGAAGACAAGAAAAGGATGTCAATATCTGATGTGATGTTATAGAAACTACACCTTATAATCTCCAGGGCTCACTTCCTTCTTCTTGAATGAATACCGGGGCCTGATCTGAGAAGTGAACAAACAGGATATGAAAATACAGCAAGGACTAGTATGCTATCTTAACCAATAGAGGTGCTTACAACAACGCCCTTGCTCTCCAAGCTTTTCATCATACAGTCAGTTAAAAATTCACCACCAATCGGAGAAGTTGCCACAGACTGCCACATGAAAACAAGTTATCAAAATGGTAGAAGAAAAGGTTTCAGAACAGGTAAGACAAAAGTGTTAGTAACAATGTTACATATACCAGAGTCAATATAATACAACCTAGCATTCTATTTTATCAAACGTTAAAGCAGCTTGGATTAATCCAATTTTCAAATGAAATGTACAAAGTAAAAACAGGGAAATCACTACACCTCCCCTTGAAAATCAGGATATTGATAGCATAACATACCTTTTGCAAAACATAACCATCATGGACAGCAGAAACCACAGTAGACCCACCACCACTGCACCAAACATGATCGCTCTGTCATATTCCAGAAATTTCTATCATGATAAAGACCCAAAGCAGTAAAATCAAGTCTAATAACACTGCTTATGAAATGCTCAAGGAATCAAGGTGGTCACCTAGGCACGAAACCAGATTAAAGTGTTTAAATCAAGGAAAGTGAAATAGGGAAATTTAAGCATTGACAGTTAGAAGTTGGAACCAACTTCTTCATGAGTATTTCCTTGGTGCGGATGGACTGTTACACACTATCTGTGTGTTATGTGCAACGTATATTGGTGAAAAACAATTTACTTCAGAAATAGAGTAGGAAATTAAGAACCAAGCAGATACCACAAGTGGACTTGTTCATAAACTAATCGGGCTAACATGGCAAAAACGGGACCTTATCTATTTTGAAGTAAAACAGCAGGTTGCAGAGATAAAATGTCATCAAGAAAATGCTGACCTGTCAACCACTAGAGATGTAGCACGTCCAGATGCAAAAGATGTGAGAACCTGACAACCCAATCAACAATTAAAAGTAATAAACTGGTTGCATCAAAGATTACTTCTGAGAGAGACATACCGCATTTTTTGCTAGGAACAGCGCTGGCACCTTGTACTTCTCAAACATAAGTTCTGCTGCCCTATAGAACATGAAAATAAGAGTCAGGCTTGAAAGCATTGATATGGGTTAGCAATATAAATATTGTAAAAACAAACATAGACACATACTTTTCTCTTTGTTGTGCACTGTTTATAGATGGTTCCGCTATGAGCATAGGATGCTCTTCAGGATTGATCAATAGCCGCCGTCTGAAATATAGAACAAGTCAGTGTGACTATAGTAAATCCAAAGAAATAGTAACTTCAACAATTTACAAAGCATTGTAACGAGGAAATCATTGTACTTAATCAACCTTAGCAGCTACAGAAGACAAAGCATCCAAGGTATGAAATAAAACAGGAGGGAAAACAACGAATCGTGTTGCGCGTACTCACAAACTAAACAATTTCACAATCAGTATACTCAGCGAAATGAACACATAATGCTAAATGTTAAGCTTGAACTAGTAACTTAATTGTAGTTCACTGTTGTCATTGTTGATTATCGATGGACCGTGTTAAAGAGGAGAAATTGCTCAGAGCTGCATCAAGTAGATAAATAAATTGTGTTTTCCCAAAAAAAAGTAGATAAATAAATTTACCTAAAAGCATGATTCCATATGTTGTCAACAACATCCCAATCAGTAACTGTTCCATCTTTCATCGGTGAGATCACCTGTTTTGTGGAGAGGGGACCAATAAGCGAGATTTAATAGAAATCATGAGTAACAAATCATCCTTAGAATGTACAGTTACTAACCTCCATATGATCCCTCCTGAACTCTAATTCTTGACCTACATAAAATTTGCGGTTTGTCTTGGCTTTGTCCACATCCATAGGCTTGGATCCATTCTTAGGATCTGATGCAGAGTCAGCCTCCTTCTCCGGCTTAGCTTCATTAGTATCTTCCGCTTGTTCAATTGAACCAACAACCTGAACATATCAAAACCAGATACTGAGTGCGACAAGTTGTACTGTCAAAACGTCCCAATTAGGTAGCTCAAATACCCTTGAACCAACAAAACAACATAATTTCCAAGCACTGTTCAGGCAAAGAAAACGTGCTAAACCCAAACATGGCATTAAGTGGCCAAATTTAAACAATTTTCTTAGTGCGAACCATACAGTATTTTTTTCTCATTTTTCATTGAATATTATTACATGAGTAGTTCGTTTATTTCATCAGAAAACAGAGTGAAACTAGCAATTTACTGCCAGATTTCTCACTAGCTATTAGTTGGTTCATGATTCAGGCTCTAATGGCCCAGATTTCCCAATAACCCACTAACACTTGAAATTCGGCTTTTTTTTTTGACTCGCAGTGCAGCATGTAAGAAAGGCTCACAGTAGCTAACAGTAATAGCTAGTGGAAAATCTAAGCCATTAGAGCGTGAATCATGAACCAACCATGTAGATTACAAAGATTGCATGCGCTGCGCTGAAACCAACAGGTAGGTGCAGGTCCTATCGCAGTCTATTGATTCGATGCATGAAGTCAACTTTAGGATTAATGTGGCTACTTATATTTGCAGAGTAGGGCGCACCTACTGCGGAATTTGCGATTTGGCCCAATATGGCAATGAGCAGACACACTAGCAAGCACGCCATGTCTGAACCAGAATCCAAGGCCGTTGATTCGAAAACTTGGGAATAAAGCACTAATTTGCCCATCACCAGCACAAACTTACGTTGGTCGCAATGCGCGCAAACTCAGCATTAAGAATAGGTTCCACTCCCAGTTCAATGAACTTATAAAACATCCTATGACAGCAGCCCTGGTGACGGGGAAACACTCCGACCCGGCGCAATTTGAACAGTTTGAGGGCGGCAGGGGACGCTCACCGAGGGGAAGACGGATTTGGGGGTGTCGTCGCCCGCGTAGCCGGCCTTGCAGCTGTAGGAGCCCACGTCGATGACGATGGCCGAGACCTCGTCTGCGGGGGTAGAGCGAGCAGAAGTTAGCGGCCGCGGCGGGAGATCTCCAGGGTTTAGTTAGGGTTTAGCAGGGGCAGGGGCGAGAGATCTTACCGCCGCCGTACATGGCTGGA
>CBMN010035098.1:0-20056 GCA_000582825.1 Hordeum pubiflorum | reverse complement strand
AGAAATCATCTCTCCCACCAAAAAAAAATCCGCTATTTGCCGCAATTGCCCGCTATGGCGGCCGCTATAGCTGCTGGGAGAGCCTACCGCGAAACCGTTTCTCCCGCGATTTTAATCTATGTAATTTATACTACTTCCTCCATTCCTAAATATAAGTTTTTTTAGGCATTCCACTAAAGACTACATACGGAGCAAAATGAATGAATCTACACTATAAAGTATGTCTATATACATCCGTATGTAGTCCGTAGTAAAACCTTTAAAAGACTTATATTTAGAAACGGAGGGGTATGTGTTTAATGTACTACAGAAGAACTGCACACCTGAACGCAGCACTAATGCAAAGATTCAGCATCTTGGTCGGCTGCTCGCAGCGAGGCGTGTGGCTGGTGCTTGAGGCAGTGGCAGAGCAGCGTCCGCGAGCGCGGCGCAAGCAGTGGCCAGAGCTATGTGGATGATAGCACTTGCGTGGAGTCCTCCCATGAGTTGTTGATCCAATAATAATTTTTTCGCTTCTGGACTGTTTTGGGATGGTCTTGGTTTTTATTTTCTGTGTTTTCTCTATCATTTTTATTGTTTTTCTTTTCTTTTATATCTATGTTATTTCTTTCCTATTTATTTTTTAATTTTGATTTTCCTTTTTTTTCTTTTTGTTTCTTCCATTTTCCTTCCTTTTTTCCTATTTGAAAAAATACATGTTGTTATTTGTTTTTCAAATATACATTGGACATTTTTTCAGATACACTTCAAACTTTTGGGAATACATGTTGAACATTTGTCAAATGCACGTTGAATATTTTTAAAATACACAGTGCATAGTTTTTTAAACACATGTTGAAAATTTTCAAATACTTTTTCTAAATACACTGTGAATATTTCTTAAATGTGTTGAACATTTCTTAAGATACATGAAGAAAGTTTTAAAATACATGGTGAAAATGCTTTGAACGCCCTTTTTTTCAAAAACATATAAGTCATATTCTAAATACATGATTACATTTTTTAATACATTGATCATTTTGTATCATATACATTTAAAATTCCAATGTACACCATGACAAGTTTTAAACACGCGCTGAACATTTAAAAAGATATATTGCATATACACATGAACTTGTTTACACCCACTCTTTAACATACGTCCAATATTTATATTTTAGCACATGTATATTACCCAAAAGAATAGAAAAAACAAAAATAAAATGTAAATAAAACCGTAAAAGAAAAGGAATAGAGCGTTCGCTCCACTACTTTTTCGCGAAGTCCGTTGCTAACCTTTTTGGTTTTAGAGGTCACAATCTTTTTTGATTTTAGAGGAAGTGTGTTGCTAACCGGTTTTACACATGAAGTGTGTTGCATCCCAACTCGAAAAAAGTGAGCTGCATCCTGTACCGACGGAACATCGTTAATTAGCTCTCTGTTACCGCACGCACCCACGCCTTTTGTTTAGGGAAAGGCCTCGAGGGCTAGCTTTATTAATAAATAAGACCTACATCGTCTGCTAAAAACTTTACAATAAAATCTGGGGGTGCATCCTCCCATTGGGATGGAGAGTTTGCATGGCCCCAACTAGCTAGCTCATGAGCCACAACATTTGATTCTCGGTTGCAATGCTCCAAGGTTACCTTCCCTAACTCTCGAAGTAGATCCCTACATTCATCAACGATCGGGGCTGCCACCAAAGCGTGGCCTTCATTTGAACGGAGGGATTATATTATCCATCCTCACTAATACATTGTTGATGCCAAGGTTATGTACTAGCTTTAGTCCTTCACGTAGTGATGCCGCTTCTGCAGAGACTACGTCCACAACTTGCATTAGGTTGGCCGTGGCCGCTGCAATGAATCTTCCGCGATTGTCCCGGACCACCGCTCCACACCCACCTGAAAAGTTGCCCTCTTGAAAGGAAGCATCAACATTTAAGATCTGTTGGCATGTAGGCGACAGGCCATCTATTCAGTCTTGGTCCCCCCTTCCGCTTTCCGACGGCGCGCACAAAATTCAGAGTTAGCGCATGGATAGACATTGCAGTTCCCTCCGGTGAGGCCAACTCCTCCCCCCGCACGAATTGTCTTCGTTGCCACCATAGATACCAACAAGTTGCAGCAACCAGTTCTAACATCTCAATCGGATCAGAGTAGGTCCTCTGCCACGGTGGGTCGCATAAAATGAATTCAAGGACAGCTGCACCCAGCCGATCAACCATGCTGGCTGTCGATATTTCATGTGCAATACCAAAAGCTGCCCACACTGCACGGGCTCTGCCACATTTAAACAGAACGTGACTGACATCCTCAACATCTCCCTTGCAGATTGGGCTTTGAGAACCAGTACCAATGTGACGATTTGCTAATACACTAAGGCATGGTATTGCGTTGTGTAGGCATCTCCATATGAAGATTTTTATCTTCCTTGGCAGCTTGAGACCCCATATCTTCTTCCTCCGCTCCGGTGATTGCTCAAGCAACCAGCTGTGGTGTATGTATCCTCCCATTGTTTGTAGTAGGCCGATCTTACTGAAAAAATACCGGTTTTTGTCAGGTGCCACGCCACATAATCCTCTATAGCATGTTGATGTAGAGGTATTTGCATAATGCGCTCTGCATCTATGTGCCAGAAAGTGTCTCTGATGAGCTGTTCGTCCCACTCGCCCGATGATGGGTCAATGAGATCGCTGACTTTTGTGATCAACTGGTTACCACGGACAGTGATCACTTTTCTTGAGGCACTATTAGGGATCCAGCAATCATTCCAAATATCAATCTTTGCTCCATCCCCTACCCGCCATATGCAGCCTTTCTTGAAAGTTTGGGCTCCCGCCCAAATACTTTGTCAAACGAAAGATGGACCTTTCTTTAGCTCACAATTCAGAATATCGCCATTAGGATAATATCTAGCTCTCATCACTCTGGCACACAGTGACTCATAGTTATCGATCAATCTCCAACATTGTTTGGCTAGCATAGCCAAGTTAAAACTGTGAATGTCCCGGAACCCCATACCTCCTTTCTCCTTGGGGACACACATCTTCCACCAAGCAAACCAATGCATCCTCTTGTGGTTTTCCTCATCTCCCCACCAGTACCGTGACATTGCATCAGTGATCCCCTTGCATACTTTTTCAGGAATTTGAACGCACTCATCGCGTATGTTGGGATGGCTTGGGCCACCGCTTTGAGCAGGGCTTCTTTGCCACCAAAATATAGGGTTCTCTCCTTCCACCCATTTACCATGATATGGATCCTCTCAATCAAGTGCTGGAAGCATGTCACTTTGTCCACACCAATCATGGCTGGGAGGCCCAAGTATTTGTTAGAGATCGACTCTGTCATAATGTTCAATATCTGACACACCTCTGCCTTGACTTCGACATCAGTGTTCGGACTAAAAAAGATTGAGCATTTAGCTTCACTTACAAGCTGTCCCGAGGCCGAACAATAATCATCCAATATTGATCTAAGAGTATGGGCATTTTGAATGTCTGCTCTCATCAGGACAAGAGAATCGTCAGCAAATAATAAGTGTGATATGACTGTAGATTCACGACACACGTGTACACCTTTCAGATTACCCGTTGTTTCATCATGTGCCATTAGAGCTGATAACCCTTCCGCGCACAGTAAGAATAAGTATGGCGAGAGTGGGTCTCCCTGTCGGAGACCTCTCGTCGGAGAGAAAGGTAAGGTCTCATTTGAATTAAATCTAACCTTATACTCCACAGACGTGACACATGCCATGATCATTTGAATCCATCTGCTTGCAAAGCCTAGATTGTTCAACATTGCCTCCAAGAATACCCACTCGACTCTATCATACGCCTTATGCATATAGTTCTACCGCATATGTCCCCACTTTACCCTTCTTCCTCTTATTCATTGTATGTAGACATTCATAGGCCACTATCACATTATCAGTTATAATTCGCACAGGGACAAAGGCGCTTTGGGTTTCACTGATGATGTCTGGTAGAAGAACTTTCAATCTTGATGCTAGCATCTTCGAAGTAACTTTGTAAACCACATTACACAAGCTGATCGGTCTGAACTGTGTGATCTTCTCTGGGTTATCAACCTTTGGGATGAGCACTATTGTAGTTGTGTTCCATCCTTCTGGTATCACACCAGTATTAACCGCTTGTAGCACTTCTTTCACCAATTCCTCTCCCAGAGTTGTCCAGATTTTTTTTGTAGAATATTGCATGTAGCCCGTCCGGCCCAGGTGCTTTCAAATCTCATATAGAGAATAGAGCCCTCTTCACCTCTTTTGCTGTATAAGGGGCCAGAAGAGAGTCATTCATATAACCAGAAACACACGGTTTAACTTTATTCAAAACATCCTCATTAGGTACAACAACTTCAGAAGAGAACAAGTGTTGAAAGTACTCGGACACTAGGGTCCTCATTGCATCGTTATCCTCTACCCAATGTCCCACATCGTCCATTAGGCGCCTGATATGATTCCTTTTTTTGCGGGCCGTTGCAAAATTATTAAAGAAATTTGTGTTCCTATCACCGAACTTCAGCCAATTGGCCCTACTTCTCTGCACCCAGTAAATCTCTTCTTTCTCTAAGTTTTCTTCAATTTCTATCAACACAGCACGCTGCCGATCCGCCGCCTCGTCAGTGAGGGGTCCCAACCGCAGGTTTTCCAACTCCACCTTAAGCGCTTTGAGATGTTTTTGGGGTGCCTTCAGAATTTCACGATCCCACTTGTGCATTTCTGAGTGAACAACCTTTTTAAAGCACTTCTTTTTGCATAAAAATATTCAATCTCACTAAAGAAAAATGTTTTATTTAAAACATTTTTTTCTTTTTAGAAAAGAAATGGAAATGCGCATTGCCAGTGGCGCATTAGGATTCGTCCGCTCCCACGCTTCTTGCACCAGCTGGTTTACATCATCCTCCTTCAGCCACCTCGCTTCAAATCGCTTAATTTTACCTCTGAAATTGTCCCCCACCACATCGCCCTCCGTGTCCAAGAGTATGGGTCTATGATCGAACTTGGTGTGATCGCTGGGTGATCGCTAGGACCGTCTCCCTTGGGTGATCGCTGGGGATTTCAGTGAGATACCCTATTCACATGAAAAGGAAGGTGGAGCAATACGCCCGATGAGAATGATGGAAAACTTTCGGAAAGCACTGGTGGACTACGAACCGGAGGACATGGGATTTTCGGGAGACCAATTTACTTCAAGAAGGAGAAGGCTACGGGAAAGGTTGGATCAGGCTGTTTGCAATGGACAGTTTCACATGCTTCGTATGCGAAGATTACAAACACAATCACACCCACCCACGCCGTTGTTTCCTCATACGGGCCCACATCCGCTTGCCTGCCTTTTCTGCTGCACAAACCCACCCGTGTTTCCGCACCCAGTAAATACCAGCACCAACATCGCGTTGTTCCATTGGTCCACCTAGCAGCAGCACGCGAGCTCGTCCACTATTTGGCCTCTCTCCCATTATGTACTCCCTTGGTTTCTTTTTACTTCGCGTATAAATTTATTTGAAGTTAAACTAGGTAAGTTTGATCAAATTTATATAAAAAAATGAATATTTACATACTAAAACTATATAGTATTAAAATACATTTTATGATGCATAATATTGATTTCATATTGTGAAAGTTCATAATTTTGTAATATAATGTTAGTTAAAATTTAGAAAGCTTGATTTTGATCAAATTTTATATGCAAACTAGAAAGAATAAGAGGAAGTACGATCACATGGAGAGCAAGCTCTACATGCTCATGTGTCCAGTGTCATAATGCTATGATGTTGCAACTTGCTGTCACCACTTTAATTGTGAAGCATTACAACCATTTCAGACACAAAGTAGATGCGGACACCTTATTCAAATATTCATAACTAAATACTAGATAAAATATATAAGAATTTTTCAGATAATGGTAGTAAGAAGCAAACGTGGGATTCAATTCCCATTCAGATTCAGGAAATAAGAGCATCTACAACCGGACCCATGAAATCCGTCTCAAACGCCCAGGCAGACCGACCGATCATTGTCCGGTCACGAAAATTCGACCCAGACGGGCTTCTCAAACAGGCCTCAAACGCTCAGGCTGACCGACACCCCCCATTTCCAGCCCAAATATGAGGCGGATATGGGGGAGCCCGGGCGCGCCCGGGCACGCCCGACACGTCGAACCCGACAGCCCGACCCCACCTCAAATTGCCCCCAAATTCTCCAAACCATTCCTCCTCCTCCCGCCGTCCTCCAACATTTCCCGCGCTCGACCCCTTGCCATCCGGCTCCCTTGCTCTCCATCCTCACCACCTGTCCCGATCCGCCGCCGCGATGTCTTCCAGTCCGACCCCAACCGCCACGACGGAGACACAATTCGTCTCGTCTGTCCACGTCCCTTCATCGGCTTCGTCTTGCAAGCCAGAGAACGTCGCCCGTAAGATGCGGCATCGCCGGCAGCGAGAGAGGGAAGCGGAGTTGGCGGCGCAGGTAGGTCCGACCATCGTTGACGAGATGTCTCCCCCGGGACGCCGGGCTCCCCGCACCCCATCCATCCAAGCGCCGGCGCGGATTGTGCCGTCCGGCACTGTTGGGGCCGAGGAGGATATGAAGATCGTGTTGGCGGATGAATCCACCTTGGATGAACATGCCAAGAAATGACTTGTGGAGAAGAAGGAGAACCACGACTGTAGAGCGCTGGAGGCGGCGAGGGCGGCTACGGTTGCGGCAGCGGAGTAGGCGACCGGGATGCAGGCAGAGAAGGCAGCCCAGATGCAGGCGGCGATCGTTGCCCGGATGCAGGCGGAGATGGATGCCCAGGCGGAGCAGGACGCATGGACGAACTCGTCCGGCCAGTGATCTGACAAGCAACACTTGTCGGTCGGACATTGATTTCATTTTGGCATGTCCGGTTTGTTGAACTATGATATCATTTGCTTTTGTTTAAAACTGTTGAATTCGGACAATTTGTATTGGATGATCGACATGCATGGTTTTGTTTGGATTTAAGAGTCCGAATATGAGGTATGTGGATGCACGGAGCGAAATATGAGCGGCCGTCCGGATGCGTCCGCGGGCGTGTCCGGGCGCGTCCGCGGGCGTATAGGGGGCCGGATTTGCCCAGTCCGGCTGTAGTTGCTCTAACTTTTTATTTGTTCACATGATATGTGCTATTATTGGAGTGTATTTTTGTTTTGATTGTTGTTTGAATAAAATCCTTGGATATGAAATTTTTATTTAGAGAGAGTCTTCACATAGCTACTTAATTGTTTAACTAGTCATTGATCTTCACTTATATCTTTTGGAGTAGTTTGTCTGTTGTGGTTCACTTATATCCTAAGAGTAAATTGTGAAAAAATTGAATACCATAAACCTGAAATTACATATGTTCCATATGCTTAGTAGTAGTTTCACATTAGATTTAGAAAGTAAAATCCATTGAAGTTTGACAATCAGAATATTGATCACATAAGCAATTCATAAATTATTAGTATAAGAAAGAAAACTTTCACATACAAATATATTATCATGGACATCTTTTATGATTGTGAATATTCATTAATTATTTTTAACCTTGATCAAATTAGTTGAAGTTGGACGGAAGACAACGTAATGGTTTATGTTTGGGTATATTTTCATATAAATTAGTATATTGTTATGGATCCTCCAACATGTGATGCTTTTTATAATCTTTTCTAGTCAAAACTTTGTCAACTCTTGGGTATAATCTTTTCACTCTAAAAATATTTTCTGGTTCATACAAAATCATACAAATACAAAATCTTTAACAAAACATCTACTCCATGCCTCCGCCAACTCTTGCACTTTGCCTCCTTCCCTATCTGTCAAGTCGCTTCCGAAACACATATGTGGTGTTGCCTCATAGGACCTGCGTTGGAGCCATCGTCATTGTATGAATCACCTACCACGACACAAGATCTAGAAGCACACGATATCCTTTGCAACCCGAAGAGATCCCTGCCTAACCTGACACTTTGACAAGCACCACTACATTAAAGAGCGAAGCTTGATATAGAAAAAAATGTTGACGAGGAGGAAGACGAGCCCAGTCCTACGGGAGCCCTGCTCATTGGTGACCTTAGATGATTATGTATTATTATGCGGCATGTCCATAATGATAATTTATTATTTCTTTTCAAAAAGACGTCGACTCCCATCATGATTAATTAATCGCGATGAGTTTTATCATCTAATAAAACATGAGAAAAATAAACCGCCGATTGACATGACATTTCTCGACCGTTGCACCACCTGATCTCCTATTATCCAACATCGCCATCATCATCTCTTCAAGGAGAAGAAATTACCAGGAGGAGGAGGAGGAAAGAACCGCTCGACAATCCAACGGCTTCCGTACGACGCTCCCCTGATCGGACGGCTCAGACGAGCCGAAACGTCCATGCATCACCACGGCGACGTTCTCTCCCTCACTCGCACTGTCGTCCTCCAGTGTGTCTGTCTGTGTACCACCGCCCCCTCCAAAACGCCAAAAAAATTCCCCACTTCTGCGCCCTTTCCCCCCTCCCATCCCTCCTCCCGAGATCCCATCCATGGCCGCCTCCTGCCCCCGGATCTGGCCCTGAGGCCGCCATTGCCGGATCCGCCTCCCCCCTCCGCGCCGTCGCGTTCCCGGCTCCTCCACGCGCCCCGTTGATTGAGGCGGCCTGTCCTTCACCCCCTTTCTTGGCGGTGCGTTCATTCGTTGGTTCTTGATCCGTCGCATTTGCGCCGGTGAGCTGCCCGAGAGCAAGGAATTCACCCTGAGATCTCCGGTTGCTGTTGCCGCGGAAGTTCCCCCTCTCCCTGCCATTGCAATCTCTCGTTGCCGTCGCAAGGTGCGTCTTTTACATAAAATTTCCGCGAGGAATTTCACGGCCGGTTCTCGGGAGGACGGATTTCTCGCAATGGTTCTTTGATTGGGGGGAGAATTTGATGTGGTGTTGGTGCCGCCGTATTCTGCCGCCATGTGGAAACAATTTATCGGCAAGCTGTCGTGGAAATCGCTGAAATCTGGCCCTGGCGGCGGTGGCGGAGGGGGCTCGCCCACGGCGAAGTCCAATCCCATGTCCCCCAGGGAAAATGGGGCCTTCGGGAAGCCCCCCGCCTCGCCCAGGTCCCCCTCGGGGGCCGCCGGAGCCGAAGGGAGGTCCAGGGAGGACGCCTTCATCGAGAAGGTGACCATTTGCTGCACGGTGTACGACTTCACCGACCGGGGCAAGGACTCGCCGGAGAAGGAGAGGAAGCGGCAGGTCCTCATGTCCCTCGTCGACTGCATTGGCGCCGCCGAGGAGCCCCTCACGGAGGCGATGATGTCGGCGTGCGTGCGCATGTTCGCCGTCAACCTCTTCAGGGTCTTCCCGCCCAAGGTCCGATCAGGCACCACCGCGTCGGAGACAGAGGAGGACGAGCCCTTCTTTGACCCCTCTTGGTACCACCTGCAAGTTGTGTATGAACTGCTCCTGCGGTTTGTGACCTCGCCATTTGTTGACCCCAAGGTAGCTAGGAAGTATGTGGACAGTTCGTTCATCTCCAAGCTGCTTGACCTGTTTGATTCTGATGATCCCAGAGAGAGGGACTGCCTGAAGACAGTATTGCACAGGATATATGGAAAGTTCATGGGAAATCGACCGTTCATCCGTAAGGCCGTCAGCAATATCTTCTATAGGTTCGTCTCCGAGGCCGATCATCACAATGGGATATCTGAGCTGTTGGAGGTGTTTGGCAGTGTGATAAGTGGGTTTGCAAAGCCATTGAAGGAGGAGCATAAGTTGTTCCTATGGAAAGCGTTAATTCCGCTTCACAAGCCTAAGACAGTGGGTGTTTATCTGCCACAGCTGACCTACTGCATAACACAATTTATAGAGAAGGAACCGAAGCTTGCGGGAACTGTGATTAGAGGTCTGTTGAAGTACTGGCCAGTTACAAATAGTCAGAAGGAGATGATGTTCTTGGGGGAGTTAGAAGAAGTGCTTGAGTTGATTGACATGGCTGAGTTTCAGAAGTGCATGGTGCCATTATTCCGGAGGATTGCGACTTGCCTCAATAGCTCCCATTTTCAGGCAAGTTTCTTCCCCAAGCCATTGATTAATATTTGTCCCCAAACCATGTCTCCCCTGTAACAATTACTTTTTGTCTTGCAACAATTGCTAGGGTTAGAAATACCAACAAGAAACAAGAAAAGCTTGTGAAACATCAGTAAGAATTTAGCATGAGTGTCCTCTGGTAGGAAGTTATCATCACCATTATTTTGTAGAGTAGTCGCAAAGCTATATACTGGTCCATTCTATTGCTTATTTTAGGTTTTTAGTCGAAGAATCTGCTTGTTCTCTTTCCTTTTCCTTACACCTTTTAAATTTGCTAGTGTTACTTGCATGGTCCCATGCACCTTTTATGCCATAGTCATTATTGTTTAGATATTTGATCAGTGGTTAAACTCATTCCTTGTTGGCTAAAGTGGGACCAAACACCTCATTCGTCGCCTTGTTGGTTCTGGTGCAATTGGTGGTCTGCACTTCACTTTGGAAGTCTGTAGAGAGTATACCACTCACATTTAAATATAGACATGAAATACCACATTATTATTCTGGCTCTATCTTATATCTGGGTGGTTGCACAGTCACAAAAAGGTGAAATCCTCAATCCAAATGCAGATAACTTGAAACTGGGCCCAATTAATGTGGCAGAATATATTGGTTGAGGTACAAGTTAGGATGATCACAACTGTTTGATAGCTTATAAGGTCATGTCATGGTACGAATTATGACTGCGACCACCCAAATAAATCAGATCCTGGGGTTTGTGGAACCTGACAATCAATTAGTTAGAATTCTGCTTTCCATTTGATATTCTCAATTTATTGGGATATGCTAACCACAGAACCATGATTTGATTAAGAGCGTCGTTTGGACTGAAACATCACAATAGAGAACATCCTTTGATAGCTCAACCCTTGAAAGGAAACAAATCAATGATTGACTGACTATTAAAATACTACCTCTGTACCAAAATATAAGACGTTTCTATAGACTAAACTAGCCTACAAAATGTCTTATATTTTGATACGGAGGGAGTGGTCAATAGCAGTTGCTCTGGAAAAGAACATCAGAAGATTTTTTATGTATAGTGTCTTCTCCTCATCGATTTTTCATGTTAAAGAAGTGCATAAATATAAGATTATGAATGACCTAGTAGCACTACTACTGTCTTGGTTCATGACAATTTCATGTCCTGGAACAAATATTGCAGGTCTTCTCTTGCAGTTTTTGGCCAAGTTATTTGTTAAGATTTCATTTTTCTTGAAAAAAAGGGTTAATCTATTTCCTGTCTTTTGGCAGGTTGCTGAGAGAGCCTTATTCTTGTGGAATAATGAACATTTGTTCGATATGATCTCCCAAAACCGCCAAGTGATCGTGCCAATCGTATACCCAGCTCTGGAGAGAAATGCTCGTTTGCACTGGAACCAATCGGTTCTCAACGTGACGATGAATGTGAGAAAAATGTTCTTTGACATGGACGAGAGATTGCTCCTGGCTTGCCAAAGCAACTTCCAAGCGGACGAAGAGAAGCGAGCCGCGGCGGAGGAGCGTCGAAGGCTCACATGGGAGCAACTGGAGCGGAACGCTGACCCCGCGTTCCAACTAGCTAAATCGCCCCCTTCCTCGGCCCCTCCGAGAGTCCCCACCGTGACATGACACGGTCCGAATATACTCCACCCCACCCCACCTTCCCTTGCTTCCTAGCTAGCTAGATGAAGTTGCTTGCTTCTCTGGGATACAGAAGGCGTTTTGTTACCTTTGTAAACCCCCCACCCCTTGCCACAAAGTCTGTAATTAATAGTTGTTGATTTGAAGACAATGGATTCTTGATTTTTTTATTTTATTTTTGCGGCGAATTCTGAGTAATGGGCATTACTTTCTTGGCAAAATCCTGATTAATTCTACCCCAGTGTTCTGTGAAGAGTGGAGGCTACTGGCTTTGTATGTGAGGATGGCAATTTTGCAGCCATTTTTTTTTTGTGTATGTGAGATTTCCATTTTTTGGGGGGCAGTGTAATATAATGTCAGATTCACTAGTTTGTTTCTGAAATAAAATGGCTTCTCTAACAACAGATGCAAGTTGGTATTTATTGTTTACCCAAGGAGCCATGTGGAGCAGATGGAGGCAGAAAACAGGAGTCGCTGGAATCTCATGAATGTCCCTTTTGGCACCAGCTGTTGGGCTTAGGTTATCCACTTGCCCTGCCCCTTGTGCCTTTTCTATGCTCATGTGGTCTCATGAAAAAAGGAACATTGACAAGCACATTCTCAAAGCGTTACGGAAAAAAAAACATAGAACAAGCTTTGTCATTCTCATTTGCACCTAAAGTTGAAATGGTATATCCAAATAAACCCTAACTCTAACCATTATCGCTTTATGCGAGGCCAGATCAGATCAGCGGTTGTTCTCAGAGTGGCATGTTGCAGGTAGAGCCTGAGCTTGAGTTTCCTTTCCTTTTGTTTGGAGGCTACTTGAGCTTGAGGTGAGCTCCATATAAGAGAAGCCTCAGGGCACCAACCACACATGCCATCTGACCCCTTCCATCGTCTCCTAGCTTGCATTTGGTCTTGGCCTTCTCCAGTGACATCTTCAGTGAAAGTTTAGGAGATGCATAAACCCCCGGCGGCGCAGCACAGGGCATATCATACTACTGCCATGTCCAGAGGCGACATCGGAGCGAAGGCTGGGCCTACGCATGGTAACATTGCGGTTCTTCTTCTTTGCCACATGCTCTGGCTCCTCAATTCCATGCTTCGCAATGGTGTTTGCACCACCAATTTCTTCTCAGTTTCTGCTTTACATGAGCAAGTTCGAGCAAGAAAAATCTGACCTCTTCACTCGGATGCGTTTTTTCATGTGAAAACAGGACATTGTTGTTTTATTTCTTTTTATTTTATTCTGGTTTTTTGACAGAGACGTGCGATTCCCTTTTGCAGCATGTTCACCCTTCACCGTGTGTTGCTGTTTCTGTTGCCACGAGACCTTTGAATGCTGCCTCGAGTGCCTCCGCTGATGTGACTAAAAATGAAATTCGCGGCACTCCGCTGCTGTGACTAAAAATGAAATTCGCTCCTGATGACGATGAAGATTTGTGTTTAAATTAATGGTGCTGTAATTAGTTGTATAAACAGCTTGCCAAAACGTCTTATATTGTGGGACAAAGGGAATATTTGCAATGACATCTGATGATTATTCGCAATGCATTCTTGTGATTTTGTTAATTACTTCCTCCGTTCACAAGTATAAGATGTTTTGGATATTTCAATAGGTAATAAACAAACACACTACAATGCGTCTATATACAACCGAATCAAGGAAAAAAGGTTAGAACATCTTATAATAGTGAACGGAGGGAGTACATTACATGGAACAAATTAAATGGGCTCCAACTATCTTTATGTAGAGTATGGCAAGTAGGTGCAAATTTCCTTACTTTTAGAGCATTTGGTAGATGAAGAATTTGGTTGAGATTAAGCTGGATTTAGTTTTCCAGTTACTTTGTAATGTAAGCAATTAAAGAAGTGAGTTCTGGTTAATTGAGGAGGTGATCTTATAGGATCCATAAGATAAGCTAATCAGATGGCATATACAAATAAATAGTTTCAGCGAAACAATATTCTGATACAAACACTTCTCTATCCAAATATTCGGTGTTACATCTGACTGGGATAACTACAACTGAAAGTTTACATACCAAAAAGTCTGTACTTGGTGTGAAATACTAATGCTAAATCAAGAATCGCTAATATTGCCGATCGTATATAAATGAACAATGCATTCAAGATTCTATGCTCTAGTTTATCAATCGTGTTCCTAGTTATCCTCTGTGATCTGGTGCTACCACTACTACCCAACTAGGCCTTAGAAAATGCACGTGCACACCAAGGCAGTAAGCAGAGTTGTCAAGAAGATAGACACTACATTGACACCGTTGTTGTCCAGTGTGTTCATTCCAGAAATTCTCTTTACCGTTGGACCATCAACTCCAACCACCTACAGCGCCAAATAATTAAATTATGAATCAAAGGTGATTACGGCATTTAAACATGGAGCAATCTGCAAAGCTTAGATGTTGTACCTTTTTGCGAACACTGCAGTATCCGCTGTACTGAACCGTCGCGCCCAGAAATGAATCGATCAGACTTCCACATAGGCCAGCAGCTGTAGCTAAGGGTATAACTAGAAATTGCCTCCAAAATACATCAGAATCACACTGAGTTGTTAAGAATCCTATTAGCACAAATGCAAGCCCAATCGAGCATCCAGCTGCTGCTGCTGCAAGAAGTCCATCTATGGTTACCCCGCCATTGGTCCCCTTTCGCACCCTCTAATGAAGTTTCATGTCAATAGAAAAGGTGAGATTAGATTCATACTCTGAAGTTTTGTTCAGTTAGAAAAGAAGGTTTCATGCATACCTTGAATGTTGTGATAATTCGTGGTTCAGATTTGCTAAGTATGCCAAGCTCGGAAGACCATGTATCACCATTGCAGCAAGCGTAATGTCCAATAACACCACCAATAAGGGCAGTTACAAGACCAGACTCTTTTGAATCCAAGCATTTGTCTTTACCTCCAGTGATTAGGGTTATCAGGACTACCAAGATACTTGCGATACCACTGTTTGACAAGACTTGCTTCCTGCCAATAAGAGTGGTGCGGACCTGCATTAGAAAGATTCAGAAGGGAATTTTCTGTAGCTAAAAGGCGTCTTATCTTAACAACGGAGGTCACAATATTGATGAAATTCAGAAAACATACAAAAATAGGTATCTTCTGCATCTCATTAGATATGTTGAGTTTTCTTCCTTCTTTATAAATATCTAGGGAAATATCACGATTGGAGAAATCTCTGGGGAAGGTGTAACAGATTGCATCAAGGTAGCAAATATTCATGATTTTTGGACGGTTTTCTAGCAAAAGTTCATGCAAGGTTCAACTTGACGCAGCAATAAATAACATAGCTACTGGGCTGAACGAAAAATAGCCACACCTCAAGATAATATGGTCAACTTAAACCAGCATAATTGACGACCTCGTAAGTTCTCAACATTCTCTATATTCTAACCAAAGTTTCCTATTCACACACGAACGGAACCACATGCTTCAGGTTTAAACTCTACAGAAGTAGAATCCCACTAGCTCCTCTGTAAAATGAATATATGCAAATTAACACATGTTTCTGTCTTTCACATAATCATCATATAAAATCCATTCTTCTCTATAACATCAATACTACCCAGGCTCGCAATTCTTCTGTCCAACATTTGAATTACAAACTTTTGCACTCAGCATCGAATTCTCTTTTGACAGATTATATCATCGTGCTGCTCTACAGTTGGAACCAAACTCATTTGAGGTTTCTATCCCATGGGCCATCATCAACCAGTTTTATCCGCCGTACACATGTGGGAGTGGAGCAACGAAGTTGTTACTGGATCAAAGCACTACGAGTAGCACATAATCGAAATCAAGCATCCCCTAACAATACCAAGCCCAGCCTCCCAAGATCTGCCCATCCCCTCATCAGATGAGAGTATTAAACTGGCAAAGATGATAATAAAAGGGAGCGACGGAAGGAAGGAGCGATCTGGGCTCACCAGTTGCGCTGGCCGCCCTCCTTGAACTCGGGATCAAGCGCGCGCTTCCTCGCCTCGCCGACCCTCGTCACCCGCGACGCCGTGAAGAAGAAGACGAGCAGCAGCCCCGCGAACCTGCACAGGAGATCCCCGTCACGAACGAGTCCAACTCCTTTGCCTACGGAAAAAGGGAGAGATCTCCGAGCTAAGCGCGCGCCCTCTCTCTCTCTCTCTCTCTCTCACCTGTACCCGGCGACGGTGTGGGCCACCATGGCCGGCACGCCGGCGAAGACGGCGGTGAAGTCCACGGACTTGCGCCGGACCGCGCGCGCCGCGATCGCGCCGCCCGCCGCGACGGCCACCCCCGCGCGGATCCACACGCCGCCGTTGACGCCGCCCGGATCCATCGCGGCGACCACTTCGCCCCGCGGATCCTTCAACCCGCCGCCGATTCCCCGACCCCTCCCAAATTGCTTCCTCGAGCTGGTCGGTGGGTTCGATTTGGAGCCGCGGCGCGCGTGGCGAGAGGCGAAGGTGGCGGTGGCTTGCTGCACTGGCTCTCGCGCTCGTGCTCCTGAGATTCCTTCAGGTTTAAGAATTCAGAGGAGAAGATCGTTATGTTTGGGACTTTTTTCAGGAACCACCTTGATACTGTTCTGAGTTGTAATCCGTGCCCCTATTTTTTTAGTAAAGGGCTTCCGAGTTGGCTGCAGAATGTCATGTGGGATAGTATTTTGTACATGAATTCTTTTATCATCAGGAACTAGAAACCAATTTTATATATAATAAGTATAATATAAACAGAATAATAAGCTCAAAACACAGAAGAAGAAACAAGTCATGAGAAAGTTTGGTTTACTGTCAACAGTTTGAAGTTCAGAACATCTGCTGATTCCACAAATCCACGAGTAAAATCAAAATTTCCCATGGATATATATAGGTTGTTTGACTAGCTTCTCAACCCTTGACATCTGCTAGCTAGCATCAGGTGAGGCAACTCAACTCGGAGTGAAACGAACATGCTTAGTAAAAAGTTAAAAAGGCCATCATCATCGTCATAAGATACGACAGAGAGAAGCTTTTAAGATGACCATCATGACACTGCCGCCTCCTTTTCAAAAGGTGATGATGATCATCAATACCACTATTACTGCCACCATCTCTGAAGATTGGAGCACCCTAGAAAAAAAACATGGTTTTGAAACTGAGCTAAAATCTTCCCCTGCCTCGACCTCGCCCTCGGCCCCTTCCCCGCCCGCGCCCACGGAAATCTCTTCTCCCGCCACCCATTTCTTCGGGGCCATTGAAGCTGAACATGTTCATCCGCAGGCGTTCAGCCTCTGAGGTCACGGGCATCGCCTGAAAAAACATTGCATAGCCATTTAATAAAACAATATTTCCGGGCCGGTGTTACCAGATGCTTTTTTGACAGGAAAGCGATAGGAGACAGGAGTCGAAGCTAACGTGGGAATCTTCTAGATCTAGTTGTTCTTGGAGCTGTCTTGCCAGTTCCTCGTCTCGGCTGGTGTCTTGTATATGCCTTTCTGCCGTGGACAATGAACCGCCTGCTTTTCTCCTCTCCCATTCATCGAGGGTGAAGACCGGAGTCTCTTCCTGCTTGCTCCTGCCCTTGAATCGACCCCGACCATGCCTATCTTCGGGCACAGCCATTTTCTGCAGTAGTTTCTGTGCAGCAGCTTGGTTCTGAACAGGGACAGCTTCGCTCACTGCACAGTGCAAATCAGTAAGTTTTTAAGTTGCAACTCTGGCCAATATCATGCCCAGTCAATTTAGACGAAATGAAACTAGAGTTTTGGAGGCAAACCTTCTTTTGGTCTGATATCTGCAGTAGACTGTTTGGATTCATATTTGCTAGCTGTATTCTCTCTGTTCGTGTTACTTGAACCCTCATTCGTAGGTTTTGAACTGGAATTAATCGACACGTAGTCATGAGCGACTCCCAAGTTTCTAGCCTTCTGGTCAGCTACGGCAAAAGATATAAGTCAAGGTGGTTCACAAGTTACAGCTACATCACCAAAGGTTTTGCAAAACATGCAATTGTCGCCCGGTCCATTTTACATGCAGAACGAGCAAATTTAGAAAAATGACAACTGTGTAGATGTGCAAAGATGATCGTTACTACATAGGAATTTTTTTTTTGGAGGAAATTGTTTAGAACATCATGATCCTGCCAAGCACGTGGATTTCACCAGTCGAGACCCATACAAAATTTTACACCAATTTACTTAAGATGCTATGCTTTCCTGAAAGTAGACAGCCACACGTCTACAGTTAATGATAGATTTTTTGTGAAAGGTTGAAACATAAAGAGAAGAAGTATGAATCATTACCAGGCATGTGAACATCATAATCTGCCAAGCATGTGGATTGCACAAACTGAGTCCAATATAAAATCTTACACCTATTTACTTAAGATGCTAAGCTTTCCTGAAAGTACACAGCTACATGCCAACGCCCAATGACATCATTTTAGTGAACACACAAGAAGAAACAGACAGAGAAGAAATAGGGATCATTACCGGGGTGTGCTTGCAACTGGAATGTCCTGTTTGGACGTGCTTCGATATCTAATTTCTCAAATGGTGGAGGCCCAACTCCATCGTCATCTTGTGATAGCCTCAATAATGGGCGTGATAAGCCTGAGAATTTCTGGTTCATTTTCCATTCTTCATACAAAGATTGGACAGTTCCGCCGATGACGCTCACATTTTTTGCACTCAGGCACAATATACCATGATTTACTGGAATCTTGTTTTCAAGACGAATCTATAGTGGAAAGAAGAACGGAAAATGCATACTAACATCAATATTTAACACATAGCCAAAGCATAAAAAATGCAGATATTGTATGTAATTTTAAATGTTGTAAATTTGAGAAAATAAATAAACGGACAAAGAAAAGGAAAAAATCATCTTCAACTAGTCCTAACCAAAAGTAAAAAACTTAAGATGTACTACTAAATGTGCTAACAAAGCAAACTCGAACAGACTGTTGGACAGAGAACCAATGGGAATTAGTAATACTACATCCCAGCCCAATCTCTTGCTGCACCACCACACATCATTTAGAGTAGTTTATTTCACAACTACAAGCATAGAGCAGTACCTTGTTTTCCAACGATTGATTATGTTATATTCATACTAGATGAGTGGCAGAACTGAACATTCTGCTGTGAACGGTAAGTACTCCCTCCGTAAAGAAATATTAGTGATCTAAACGCTCTNNTATTTCTTTACGGAGGGAGTATTTTCCAGGCTTGTCTCCAGTCCTTAATCCAAGTTGAATTGATAAGCAGAATTGAACTAGCAGTCTAGGACAGCAAATACACACAGCTTATTAAACCAGATACGTACGGTGACTGTGCATATTGTTTCTGGTAGTATAAAACGATGCCAAAAGAAATTGCTGCTGCACAACTAGAACCTTCAGACAGAGAACATGGTGAACTAACCTTGGTACCTGGGGCTATCTCCTCTGTGATGGATGGGATAGGGGAAAACTCAATGGCCACTGCTTCAGAAATACCATCCGTGAGGCCAAACCGCAGAAGGCGCCGTTGCTGCGGGTTCTTAAAGGAGGCATCGACCCTGCTGCTATATATATCCCTTACAGAAACTACCTGCATAAATTCGAAGGAACAGGTTAACATAGAAAGTGGATCAAACACATCCCAGACAGCATATGCTCAAACACTAGTAGAATGGCCAAAATGTAAGGTAAAAAGACCAATGTTTGACAAGCCAGCACAGCTATCTCCTTCCAAGCCACGTAATTCATAAGTAAATGAGGTATTTCCCTGACTTGAAAACTAAGAATAATTGTTGGGCATGGTGATTTCAGGTTCAGCAGTGTACCTGCAGGACGATGGGGCCGTGGAGGTAGGAGAGCCGCTTCGGGGCGGTGGCGGCGGCGCGGTAGGGGAGGGACTTCCCGCCGAAGAGCCTCAGGTCCGCGTCGAGGAGGTCGGCCTCCAGGGCCTCCGGCGACGAGGAGGGGGAGGCGTGGAGGAGGGCCTGGATGGACTCGTCCGCGGCGTCACGGAAGCGCCACCCACGCGCGGCGAGGGGCCGCAAGAGCGAACCCCCCTCGGGGAAGGCCGACGAGCTCGACGCTTCCGCCGCCATCGCCGCCGGCGGGGTAAACTGCTCTACGGCGAGGTTTGGGTCACGGGTAGGAACTCGGAAGCTCTAGAGGAGGCGCACTAGCAATATTGTACTAGGCATGGGCATAAAAACCAAGAACCGAAGACCGGAACCAAAAAAACCAGGACCGAAGCCGAAAAAGCCGAGCATTGAAGATTCGGTCGTTGACTCGGTTGGTTTTTCTCGAATACGCACGAGTGTGCGTATCATATTTTATACTTCCTCTGTTTCTAAATATTTGTCTTTTTAAAGATTTAACTACGGACTATATACGAAGCAAA
>CBMN010035095.1:4635-14980 GCA_000582825.1 Hordeum pubiflorum | reverse complement strand
AGTGAGCAACAAAACAATACATGTCCGGCTAGTGAACAACAAAAGTAAAGCATATCCAGCTAGTGATCAACTTACTTGCTCGGTGATTTGTGCATTGCTAGGCCACCGTGCAATGAGCTACTTCAAGTGCCCAAAATACTTGGACACAACCTCTTGGATGGTGTACCATCGATGGTGAGGGACTTCCATTCACGGTTGCGGATGACCGGGTCAGAGTAGGGCGCGAAATGCTTGTGTTCATGGAACCATATGTGAATGTTCATCCAAAATGTTGTGCCCTTTTGCTCCGTGCCATGGAACGGATCAAGGCTAGTTACCAACCATGCCTCGCACAACAGCTCGTCCTCCCGCATGTTGAAGCTTTCTCCTCTTCCCTTCTTCTTCGGATCGTCGGTTGTATCATCCGGATCATTGTCGTCGCCGTTACCCTCCTCCTCCTCCGCATCAGTCTGCTGCTCTCTGGTGGCCCAATGATGTTGTTGCTCTGTGACATTGCCGATCTAGGTGAACGTCTGCTACGCGGCCGTCTGGGTGTAGAGCTATTGCTGGTAGTTGCCGGATTGGATGGGATCTGAGTCTTCCACCTGCCCGTCCTCATAGACCCCTCCCCTTCCCTTGCCTCCATCGTGGATGATGTCGAGCATCTCCTTGTCCGTGTTGTACGCCGGCTCCCCCACTGTAGGCATTACAGTGAATAGCGTGCGGGCACCCATTTGCTCCCCGGTCGCCGGCCGCGCCCGCTGCAGTTGCGGCGAAGAATACTCGAAGAAGAGCGGTGCTGCGTTGACGTTGACGATGTAAGGCACTGTACCGGCTGGGGTGCCGAACTGCTTGGCGGCATAGTAGTACGGTGGCTTGTAAGTCTCCGTCCACAGCACCTTCTGTGTTGTGCGCCCGCCCGTCTTCAGGCATCCACCACGGCCGCGCCAACCGCCATGACCTCCACGCTCATCGCCACCAGCAGGCCCACCGGCGGCCAACCGCTTCTTGAGCTTCTCCTCCTTTGCGGCCTTCGCTTTGACATGGCGATCCTGCCGCGTCACGGAGTTGATCTTCCGGGCAAGCGCGACACACTGATCCTCCGGCACCTTCACCGGCTCCATCTCCGGCAGGTTCTTTGACGGATCCATGCGTCGGCAGAGAAAGTAAGGAGAGAAGTGGGAGAAAAGAGCAAGAATTGTGCGAAGAGCGGCGAGGAATGAAATAAGAGAAGTGAGGGATTTTGACGCGGAAGCAGTGCTTTTCTACAAAAGCGCGGGCTCCGCCTTCTTTTTGGGTGGGCCAGGGGGTACATAGCAACGTTTCTCGTGTCCGGACTCCCGCATACCTCCCCCGCATTTGTCTTTGGTTTGCGGGAGAAATCACGTCCGGACCGCTCCGCGGACTGATACAGGTAGGCGCTAGATGGCTTCCGCGGTCCGGACCGTTGCGGGAGGTTTCTGGGTCCGCCTTGGAGATGCCCTTAAAAACTGTCTAGCTTAATTTATCTATTTTCATTGAGTTCGGTGTCCGTCAATTTTTTTAGTAAATTTCAGTTTTTACCT
Organism: Hordeum pubiflorum; assembly: GCA_000582825.1. Classification (NCBI taxonomy): domain Eukaryota; kingdom Viridiplantae; phylum Streptophyta; class Magnoliopsida; order Poales; family Poaceae; genus Hordeum; species Hordeum pubiflorum. Next base: position 13,436 of record CBMN010035095.1, on the reverse strand, counting down.
TACATTTAACAATTTTGACACCGATTATCACATTCAACAATTTTTCATCTGGATTATTCCATAGCGAAAGTTTTGTCAGCTTTTACCCCGATTAGCTAAAGTTTTTCCAGTTCCCTTTCCAACCATCTATATGATGGGTCCTATCATCAATACACTTGCATTGAAGATGACAGTGGGTAGGGTTTAGTGTGGGTAAAATAATAGCATACTCATACGCATGTTTTGATGGGCATAAAATCGTACACATACCCTATCCATCAATGAAATATTCATTCCCGTTCCCACAAGATTTCTAGTTACATGTGTGGTGGACGTTCCAGGCTTCCAGACACCGAGAGGTTTCTATGATTGAAGAATTGGTTACTGGAGGAAGACGAGAGTGGCGTGCGGAGACTACATACTTAGACTCGGCAACTTAGTGCTTATAACACACGTGAACCACCGGTATGATAATCGCCTAGGATATAGGCATACCATGGGTACAAAATCATATCAATGCCATACCCACGACTAGTCGGGTAGGATTTGCGTACTGCCCATAGGCACGAACAAATGCACATACCATGTCGGGTAACCATGCGTACCTATTCCCAATGTTAAAATTGCTATCTTTATCTGGCATGCCATGTCGTAATTCTCGTCCCATATTTTCCCCATTGTTTGAATCGGCCGAATGATTTAATCAAACACCATTTTTCCTTTCGGGGGTCACCAGCTGTACATACGCAACAGTTTGCCTTGATGAGCTCCTTCTTCACATTGTGAAACTGCTTTATCATTGCTTCCCCCTATTTTCTTTCGGTTGTTTTTCGTATTAAACACAACCCGTGTCCCACAAAAGAACTGCTAGTGGAGCTATCATCATGACCTAAAATACCTTAAACAAGGTAAACTTCCGATAAACTGAGTAACCCGGGTAAAAATATGTTAAATGGGGTGATTAGAGGCAAAAATATTGAAGTAGGGGTAAAACATGTAATTGAACCTATTTTTATCATTCTTTCATGAGTATTTTTTAAGCACATGGTTATTTTTGTGGCCACGAACATACTTTCTTCAATATGAACATTTTGCGTTATAAGTAGGAATGTAGAGAGGCGCCCGATCCGCCCCGCTTCCAAGTCAAAATATCTCAGGTTAGTTATAATTCTTCCGGCCAGATTTAACTTAGTTTGAACTAATATAATGTTTATGCAGGATTATGCGGGATGCCCGCCTACATCCCTAGTTATAAGTCATAAATATATGTTCAGAGATACTTATTTTCTTACCAGTCATCACCATTTGTATATCATATAATAACACTTAAGATGTCAAATAGGATATGCCGCTTCCTTCAAAACTTCTGGATATCATTACGACCTTCGAATACTCATTGATTACAATCTACGCCGGCCCAAACAGACAAAGAAAAAACTCAGATTTACCACTAATTTCGTGGCACTACCAAACTGCCACAATAATGATTTCATGGGCCTATGGGGTTTCAATATTGACTTAGATCGAGGCCACTTACCCAAATTGTCCTTTTCTCCTCTAAGAAAGGAGCTTTGTTAACTCAGTCATTGACCACCTATAAGATACAACCGCATATAGTCACATGTGTTGTCTCTACATATCAAGATGCATACATCCAAACAAATATATATTTTATACACATACAAAACGCAATTGCCATGGTTCCATAGAAAGATAGATGACCTAAAGTAGTAGAGGATCGATCCAAAGACTAAATTGTAACTCATACGGGGTAAACGTACTTAGTTACCCGCTTTAGCTGGATAATTCTACTGAAAAAACTTCATGTGTTCTGGTCATAGAAGAAAAAATAAAACGCACAAAGCCAATGCATATACAAATTGATAACTCATATATGCGAGTAAGGGAATTTTAAGTTCCAGACTTACGAACTATCATCGTGTATAGGGGCAAAATGGTCTTGGCACAAAATAACATACATGAACAACTACCTTTACAAGAAAATATAACAACAACATGATTGAATTGATCTAATAAAACAAAAACACATGTCGCTAAAAGACGAGATCGACTACTGAAATCGCTTTTTTAGACTAGGTAATTGCTCGTGTGTTACCATGGGATCAAAAATATTTCTCAGCGAAATCACCATGGTTTACTTGCCATTTTATTAATAAGGTGATCACGTATAAAAATGAACTTTAGCTACCAACTGAATCGATATTTATTGTTGTACCAAAGAAAACATGATGTTATTTTATAAGCCAATAAGACGTGGAGCAATCGAGAAATTTTTCAAGATAGCCCTATGGGAAAAGTGGGCGGAACCGAAATTGGATGTGAGTGAGATGGAAGACAAAAGAAATGATCGAAAGACAAGACCTTACATAGTTTAATTTATTTATTAGGAGAGACTATGTAATAGTGCATGATTTGCAACGGGTATACTCACATTTTTTTACTCAATCATCGTGCTTTACCAATCATTTTATTGGTAATACGATTACACATTAAAATAATCTTTAACTATCCATTACATTTTATTTGGTGAGTCATTTAGATGTGGGGTTGTTATAAGAATGACCAAATGAAAAAGGCGAGAACCGCAAAAGGAAGGATGTGGGGTGGGGAGGAAGAGGACGAACAAAAGAAAATGACATTAGAAAGAAGCTTATATATTTTTGAAGTTACCATATCTATACATTTTAAGCATGAGAGAAGGGCAAATCCTATTTGGCGCGTCAAACGCCGGCTCATGTACTTTTTTAGCACAATTTACTAAGTTTATTAATTAATAATCATCGAAATACAAAGTGTGTCATGAGGCAGACCAAGCCATGAGCTAACCGTAGAAAGCGCTCACACATTCCCTATGGGAGTTCCTATATGGGCCGGGCCATGTAGATTTTTTTCATTGGTTTTGGAAGTCTTCTAGAAGGTTACTTTGTTTTTCTCTGATGTTTTCTCTTTTGGTTTCAGGACGAGTTTTTTCTGGGTTTGCCGCTTTTTTCTTTTTAGTTCTATAATTCTTCTCAGTTTTTTTAATAAAAATCATGAAGTTTTTCTAAAATAATTGACTTTTTTAATTGATGTATCTTTTTTAAAATTGGTGGACTTTTTTTCCAAATTCATGTACCTTCCAAAATTGGCGAAACAAATAAATAAATTGAACTATTTTCAAATTGGTGTACATTTTTTAATTCCAAAACTGACACCGAGTTTCATCATAACAGCCCCTAAAAAATTGGTTTCATCATAACAGCAGAGAGGCCATGAAAAAAAAACTGGAAGAAAAAACTAACCAAGGCGAGCGAACGCATGCATGGGCGGCGGTCGAGCGAGCGAACCGCTTTGCTTTTATTCGGCCAGTCCATAAACTGACGAGGAAGTCTCTGAGACAAGGAGAAGGAAAAAAACTCGTCCTATGTATACGGCCCACTTCCTGTAGAAGGCCATATCCATTTTTTCTGCGAGCAGCGTGTTCAGCGAACAGGTCCAATTGAATAGGGCCGTACGCTCAACAACAAAAAAACTAAATCAGGCCATGGTTACCTCGCGCTCAGTCAACACATCAATGTCACATCATCCCCGAAAAAAATGGAGCGAGCGGCAGAATAAAATCACTAATTGAGGAGTACTCCTTTGAATGATCGCTCTCACCTCTTCAGGTTGTGACAAGCGGCGCACTACATGTGTGCCACTTGTCGCAACCTGAAAGTTTTCTCTTTTTCTGTAGATCCGTTATTTCCAAACCGTGCGTCCAAATCTCGAACCGTTTTCACCGTTGGATTCCTCCTGTCGTCTTCAAAACTAGATCCCGTGTTGATAGGTTTTGATGAAATTTTTTTCACGAAAAAAACAGACAAAAAAACAAGACGGAAAAATCGTGCCTCTCGCGGAAGAAAAAAAAAAGTGTTTGTTTTCCTTTCCGAGAGGCACGACCGTGCCTCTCGCAGAAGCAAATATGTGCCTCTCGCGGAAACAAACCGTGCCTCTCGAGGAACCAAAATGAAAAAAACAAAACACGTTTTTTCTCTTTACGAGAGGCACGACCGTGACTCTCGCGGAAGCAATCCGTGCCTTTCGAGGAAAGAAAAAAACGTGTGCAGAGAAAAAATCCAGAGAAAACGCCCAGAACACGACACGTGGGGGCGGCTGACAACGCGCCAAGTAGCGGCGCCTGTGAGTGACCCTTCGGAGGTTCCTGAAGGAGCGCTTCTCAATTAGTTGCTCCCGTGGGAGAATGGGTGCTCCTATATGACGCAACACGCTCCCCCCGCAGCGCGCCCATTTTTGTGCCGGCCCAAGAGCGGCAGTGGGGAGTCCCCCAATTTTCTTGTTTCATTTTTTTCGTTTTTATTTTTTATTTTTTGAACACTTTGGGATTTTGTAAACTTTAAAAAATTCAGAAAATGTGAATTTAAAAAAAGTTCATGGAGCCAAAAAAAGTCCCTGAATTCGAATTTCACGAATTTTAAAAATATTCATGATTTCAAAAAATGTTCATGAATTTGGATATTGATGAAGATTTTCTTATCAGATGAACAAATTTTCAATTCAAGAACATTTTCTTAAAAAATTGGATGAAATTTCTGAAAAATTATTGCACATTTTTTTGAGTTTGATGAGTATTTTACAAAATTACAGTGAACGAATTTTGTATATGATCAAGATGTTTTGAATTAGATGATTTTTTTTATTTTTTGAACTTCATGAAAAAATTCTCAATTGAAGAATATACTTTTTTGAAAATTGAATGAACTTTTTGAAAACTGGATAAACATTTTTGAAATTGATGAGCATTTTTTAAATTACGGTGAAAAAAATTAGAATATGGTGAACAAATTTTAAATATTATGAACATTTTTTGAATTAGATGAACATTTCTTGAATTTAGTGAAAAAAATGTTCACAAAAGCGAGAAAAAAGAAAAACAAAAAAAAATGGAAATAAAGAAGAAGCTGAAAATCGAAACAGAAAAGAAATTAAAACGAAAAAACGAAATGAAAAAGCTTAAAACAAAATTGAAAAAGGAGTGAAAAATCAGGTAACAAAAGAAAACCCGGTTTGGGAAGGTTCTAGAACCTTCCCAAAACCGGACGTGAACTACCCGGGCCGGCCCACTTATGTGCAATGTGGGGCGTCAGGGTAACCTGCCAGATCGCTTCGCAGGGAGCTACGCGCCATATAGGAACCACCCGGCAGAATGTCGGACACACGCAGAGGTGGAACTCCGCCTGGACGGTACATGAAAGCTAGTCATCGACAAAGAACTGGTATTGTAGCGCGAGCCTATGATGCTAAAATAATCCCCGGCTACAGATGCGGTGGTACTACCAGTTCAGCTAGCGAGCAAATCTGAGTACGTTGCAGCACAAAATAAAAAGAATCAACTGCAAATTTAAGTATTTTCCAAATTTTGAATGCAAAACAATTTTGGAAGAAATAACGTGAGTGTTTTATGAAAAGCAACAACTTTTCAAATATGTGAACAAATTTCAAAAAACACGAACATTTTTTGAAAAATCATGAACTGTTTTCTGAAAACACATACCTTTTTTCTGAAACTTTTTTTCTTAAAACACGAATAATTTTCAAGAAACAAAAACCTTTTTATAAAATACCAGACATTTCTTTTAAAAAATTCAAAATTATGGAACAAAAACATTCTGGACAAATTTTCAAAATGAAGGATTTTTTTTAAATTCCAACATAAATTTTAGAAAAAAGAAACATTTCTTGAAGTTAGAAAAAAAATCAGGAATTTATTTAGAAATTAACCTTGAACTTTTTTGAAAAGTAAAAAAATGAACAAAATAAAAAAAATGAAACGAAAAATAAAAAGAAAAAATCGAAAAAGGAAAATGGGAAATAATAATAATAATAATAATCCAGAAATAAAAAAACATAAAACCGTAGAAAATAAAAAAAATCTGGTTCAGAAATCTTCTAATAGGTTCCCAAAACTGGATAGGGTAGTAACCACGTGATCTACTCAAATGGACCGGCACACTCGCGTCGCTCGGCCGCTCGCATGTGCGTCGCTCTGGCAACTTGCCGCGGGGAGTGGCAAATAGGAAAAGCCTCAAAAAACAATATAGCACATCAAAATAAAAGGATATACTGCGGCATATCAAGATTTTTAGTCCAGAGCACACGCCGAGCATTGAGAAGTTTCAGAGAGAACAGTCACAAAATACAGAACACCGAACAAACTACTGATCCAAGACATGAATATACCCAGGTTTTAATATTCCAAATGATAAGTGACACGTGTGGCAGGAAGTAATCTCAGACAGTATTTATAACTAAAAGTTGCCATCCGAAGAACCTCAAAAAAAACTAAAACGTGATCCAAATAGAAAGTTGTGATGTTTGACAACTAAAGTTGTCATCCTCATGTCATTAAACTTATCATAAAAAAAATTCAAAGTTATAATGTGTTCGTGTCACACGTGACATTTATCAGGGTCCTTCAATTTTAGTTCTACCAATCTCATACTACAAAGGAAGCTATATATGTAAGCAAAATATTCCATACGTACTAGCACCACACCCAACGACTACTCCGTACGTCTACCACGGCAGCCAGCCTGCCCACCTTGCCTCCTCTCCGATGTCGGCGGGACTTCCCCGGCCACGGCCCGTGGGGATCACGGCCGGCACGGGGTTGCACGGGCAGCCGGCGCGGGGACCGAAGCACGCGGCCTCCTGCGCCGAGCGGACCGGGGGCAGCCCTTCGTCCGCGCGGATGCGGTCCACGGCGAAGTGCATCGCCTCCACGACGTGCCCGAAATACTGGGCGGGCGGGGACGGCTCTGCTTTTCCGGTGAAGCCGGCCGCGACGGCGCCGTTGCTGACGCGCGTGGCCATGGTGGTCGTCGTCCAGGTGGCGCTGTTACTCGATCGGTAGTGTTTATAACCTGGAGCCAGCAGAGATCGAGTAGGACTCCGAATCAGTTCAAACGAGTAACTGCGTGTTCGAATCCACCTCTTGTTCCACGTACAGACTACTACATTGAATTTTGTTATTGATAAAAAATAGAAAGTTCTTTTTTTTAGGGTAAAAATAGAAGGTTCTAGAGGGTTTTATATCTACTGTACGTACCGTATGCAAACTCCTCTACTAGCTCTTTTCTCTTGCATTTAAACTCTCTTGAACTCAGATGTACTACTCCGTTGGCGATCAACCCTTCCTTGTAACCCATGACAAGGGGTATTTCCTGTTCCTAAAAATACAACTACGCGACGTGAGAACGCTTCATTGCTCGGTATGTTCGGTTCATGCCATAACACGGCCTACCAAATTTTGCCGGCCATTGGCTAGTTGATGATGATGACTAGACATACCTTTATCATTGGTTTACCAGAAATTCGACAAGATTTGTGAAGGGAATGCGAGGAGAGTACTTACACTGAAATTAGGCAGGCATTTTTTTCTATCCCTTCTCACACTGAAATTGCAGGGACACTCCAAATTGAAGGTTACCTTCTGTCCTCAGATATATAACCATATTTCGGTTAACCAAGACTCCTCTGTCCCTCGTACCAACAAGAGGCAGGAATATTGGCATGGGGAGAATATCATAATGGAAATCAACATTCAGAGAAAACTCCGTGGAAACCACGTTTGAATGTCTCGAAAAAACAAAACAAAAAAACGGGATGTGAAGAGGGTGATCTTATGAAAATTTGAATGTCTCGAAAAAACTAAAAAAGATTCCAAGTTGAAACACATTACAAGATGTGTGCTATGAAAAAAAAATCATCAATGAATAGTGATGTTACTCTTTGGCACTTTTATAGTCCACATCTTGTAATGTGTTTGATCTTGAATTTTACATGGCAATAGAACCCATATTTTTTTTGAGATTTTGTCAAAAAAAAAAAATATTTTTTGCGTGGTTTTCATCGGTTTCACCAAATGTTGGTTTCCATGTGATATTCTCCCAAATTGACATGATGTCCATTGACAACACCTTTCATCCTGATTTGGCCGAGACCCACCCATGGTGGATGAACCACAAGATTTCGTAGGCAAATAAAATGTTGGCAACGAGTTAAAGCCAAAGGGCCTGTTTGGATGGTAGCCGGCAGCCGACCTACCAAATTGTCGGCGTTCATTGACGGGCTAAGTGTCTCTTTGGGTGGCATCCTAAATTTCAGATCTAAGACAATATTGTGCCAAATTCGTTCGCCAATAATTTTCATGCCCATGTTTTGGAAAGGCTGGTGCGGGCGCAAACTAAATGTGCCAAATTTTTGGTATGGAAAATTCAGGTACAAACCGAACAGACCCTAACATTTTTTTTCCAAGAAACATGTGAGCAATTGTCAATATAATTTAATTCATAAATATAGTAGATAAATCATAATGAACATAATAAACATTAGAATGAGGCTATCAAAAGTACTAAGCAAAGTAATCATGTAAACAGATATGTACAACAAACATAACATGTCCAGCTCAATTGTTCGTATCAAAGTCCTAAATTGATGCCTAACAAAAGGGATAGTAACACACACGGCATGATGGATGGACGCGTCACATGTCAACATGTATTGAAGGAAGTCATCGTCATAAGGGAAGTATTCGTGCACATGATCGTCAGTGGACATACAAGCAGTCATGTGAACATGCTTCCCAAAAATCGCATTGCCCTTTATCGCTACAAAATCACAAGAGGTGTGGTTTCCAAAGGTTGTCGAATTCAAAATCTGTTGAATGAAGATGTCGCTCAATTGTATGCTGGCAATTCAAGGTGAGTTCTGAAGAGAACTACTCCCTCCGTCCGAAAATACTTGTCATAGGAATGGATGTA
>CBMN010035094.1:0-10793 GCA_000582825.1 Hordeum pubiflorum | reverse complement strand
ATGGGACGGAGGGAGTAGATGATACCCCGCACATTGTCGCGGCAATATTTTACAACATATTTCAATGTGATTCGTTATATGAAATATGAATATTTGAAGTAACAATATAAAAGGCTAAAACTGAAAATACATATAATTTATTTTGTGTGATCTTGTATAATAGTAAATGTTAATTAAATATAAATAGAATGAAAATTCTCTTTTTTTTTGACCGGAAATGAAAATTCTCATGTATGTTTGCATGTTGAGATGGGTCTTTTTCAAGTATGGAGTGGCGTGCTTGCATGTTGAGAGACATGTGGGCCTTTTCTCGTGCATGTTGTGTGATGATGTGGCATGCTTGCATGTTGAGAGAAATAGTTAGTGGGGGCTAACTATTTAGATATAGAGGATTGCGTGTTACTTCAGAAAGAGTATGTTCAGTTGGATAGTTGTCCAACATGTGGTGCATCGAGATGGAAAACCGGTGCTCATGCCAACACAGAGGAGCTGACCTCTTGTGGTAGAGCCAGGAAGCTTGTACAATACCAAATTAAGTGTCACTTCCTCTCACTCCGCATCTCCAAAGGTGCCTGAGCCTACAACTCGTACATGCAATGGCACAAAAAAGACCGTCTAAACTATGTCACTATGCGGTTCATCCATTTGGGTAAATGATGTTTATGCCATAATTTTAATTCCGTATAAGCTGCCACCTTGGTTATGTTTGAAGCAATCATATTCATTAAGTCGATGATAATTCCTGGACCTCAATCACCAGAGAACAAAGTGATGTGTATTTGCATCCTTTGAATGATGGACTCAGTGAGTTATGGTTGAATGGTGCTTTGACATATGATGCAGCGAGCAAGGACACCTTCTGGATGCATACTGCTCTTATTGTTTTTAGCAATCACTGGGGGCGAGCTTCCCAACCTGAATCCATTACTCAAAGGCCATGAAGTGGCAGTGTTTACATATGGGTGCTAGAGCACGAGGCAAAGTATTGCTGCCAAAACTAGCGGCATCCTTTTGAGTTGGACCTAAAATCTTAAGCACCACAGAGTAAAGTCCGAACCAATGTCCGTTGTACTCATCACCCTCTGGCCTCGCCTTGGCCATCGCTAGCACTCTGTTGCATGCCCAACCCAAAACCGTAGAGCAATAACCACTAGAATCAAATTACTGGGACATGTGGTTGGCAAGACAAATGTATTGGATATTTAAGTAGGAGGTGGATACATCTCCCTATGTTTTTCGTATTGCGATCTAGGGGAAGTGAACCAGGGGGGATTCATTTGGAAAGATAGTTGTGTCTACGAACAACAAGTTGTGTGAGATATGTGTAGAATAGAAGCTATGGGTAGTATTATAGCTTCAATGCATGCATGAGTTAACCAGCCTGTAACAGTATGACTAAATGAGTGGTTGTACTCCCTCCGATCCATATCACTTGTCGCTGGTTTACTATCAAGTTGTACTAGTAATATTGATCGGAGGGAGTAGTAATTTTTATATGTTCTCTTCGTTATTCCAAGTGGATATTCACCGCATGTCATGTTTGTGCAGCTCGGAAAGTTCAATTGCTATATATTTCCCTGTTCCTTGCATCAGAGGCATAAATATTATGTTAGGATTAGTATATTTTTGAGTTGCTGATAGGATTATATTTAATAGTCACTTATTGACTTACCAACGTGGTACAACTGAGGCGGTTTTTTATGAAAAAAGGTGGAAAAAACTAGAGATGGTAAAAGAAAAGATCGAAATGGGAAGAGGGACGGGGAAGCATGTAGAGTCGGTTGGACGAAAGAAAAACGTTACCCTTTTTTAAGTAGGAGACATGGATTTTTTTAATAGTGATTTTTGGGTAGGCTGTATTTGCAGCCACTTATTTTTTGTGAAACTATACGTAAACATATGCGCGTGAGAAAATCTGGTGGAAAGGAATTGGGCAATGTCTACCAGCAAAAAATGTGGGTTCTATTATGTTGGTTGGAGCTCATATGAGATTTTCGTAGGATTTGATTTGACTTTATCTTTTGCATCCAGGAAAGCGCCCGCCGTCGGTTAAGATAGGCTCGTTCAAGGAAAGGGCTAGGGCGCTCGACTAGCACAGCTTCAATGCCGGAGGAGAGGGTGTTGGAGCAAGATTGCACAAACAAAGCCCTCCTGCCCGGAGCCCTATTCTAGAAATTAGGCAAGCCAGATTTCTGGTTTTGGATCGGAATCAGGCAGAACGGCCAGGAAATCGACCTGATGCCCTGTCGTTGGTGCCAGCGTTGTAGATGGCCTATGGAAACTAATCGCTCTTATATGTAGTTTCCAACTACCACTTCAGTAGAAGCATATGAATATCACAATATGAACACTGCTATTGCAGTACAAAATTGGTGGCCTACAAATGAAGCAAACATCATTGGATATAAGGCAGATTCTAATTTTGCACCATCTTAAAAGGGAAAAACTATACTGAAATTTTAGCACTGGTACACCCCATTTTTCTACTTTACTAAAATCTTGAAGCAATGAGAAACATAGAGAAATGGCCAATGAGATAGGTAAGTCATATTTCTCCAATTTGAGAAGTGTTGTTGATATATGTACATAGTCCACATGTTATTTATCTATCCTCCGCCTTCTACCAATTATCAGTTAGAGATGGGCATGAGGTGACAAAGCGAGGAGAAAGCGGTGGGCGCAGCTTCGAGAAGGGACATGCTAGGTGGCGAGAAAACAATAAAATCGCCCACGATTAAAACCACCCATGCAAGGCGCACACCAAGAGGAGAGGCACCCGAGGAGCTCCCTCGGATTACACATCCTGCATCGCTTAGCACATTGACAGTACATTTTTCACACCAGTATAAATATCATAGATCATATCCCATCAGTACACTATAATTCTAAGGAGTTGCTTTATGCATAAGCTTTCGTTATGTCTGATCATTTCAAATCAGTGGTAATCATCCCTTCTGTTCAGCGTCACAATAATTCACCATGACTTGAAATTTTCTCTTCGTCAGCAGAGGAAATTGCCTGACTACCGTCTATTGCATTGTGCCTCATACCAAATTACTTCCCTTTTTTCGCGAAACTATATAAAATATCTCCCTTTTAAACTAAACACGTCGCACCAAATTTTCCATTCTCATGTACCATAAGTGGCAATAATAAACCATGCCAAATTTCTGTTATTAAGATCATCTCGTTGGTCTAATCTGCATCAATTCAGGCCTAGCTAGCTGATTAGTCTTAAGAGATCCATTCTAGAAGAAGCATTGTGAGTCGGCCCCCTTTTGCAGTTTAAGCAGTGAAAAAAATAGCGCGCTATAGCGCCGCTAATAGCACGCTATAGCATATTGAGAATCGTCTCGCTAAATTGATATACGTACAATGTCTCGCTAATAGCATGCTATAGCGCGCTATAGCACGCTAATAACATATTTTCAGGGGCGCCGCTATTTTGTATAGCGCGCTATTTTTTTCCTTGAGTTTAATACACCACTAGCAGCAGAGATCCTGGATGGGAAAGATTGGTCCAACCGAATGTCGAAACGAAGGCGGTTTAGGGTATATAATAAGAGCATGATGTGTATTTTGGGTTGGCAATCTTAATACTTCCTCCATTCCATAAAGTGCATATAGATGTTTTGAAAAGTCGTCAAACCTCACAACCTTTGACCAAGTTCGTGAAGAAAAATATTTACATCTAGAATGTCAATATATCATTAGATTCATCATAAGATGTAGTTTCATAATTTATATATTTGGTATTGTATGTATATAAAAATAGTTTTCTCTATAAACTTGATCAAAGTTTGCAAAGTTTAACTTTTTAAAAAAACTATACGCACTACATTATGAAACGGAGGGAGTATTAAATTACTGGTACCGTTAACGCCGGGCGATCGCCGTTTGCGACTACCCCTTTTGGATTGGGGTTGTGATATAAATACTTGAACAATGCAGGTGTCATAACATCGGTGCATCCTGGGCTTCCTAGTAAGGCAAGTCTTCCTTCTCCGAGGTACTTATCTCCATGCTAAGCTTCATGTACGATTTCCACTCTGAGATTGCCTGGTCCGCCTTTCTCTACTATGCCTTTTTTCGTGAACTACTAAATGACTCCTCTTGCCTTTTTTTTTTGTGTTTGTTTCGCACCATTTGTGAAGGTGGCTTGCCCACAATTGTTGCCGTTCTACTCTTACCCATCCTCACAGAGCATTGCTTACTATTACTGCTACCACCACCAGTGCTGCTGCTGCTGCTGCTACTACTACTACTACTACAAGTCTTTGTGTTCATGTTCTTCTTGTAAAATTCGTACCTAGATCCTCTGAACTATGCATTAATTAAACCAAAATTAGTATCTTCTAATCTTATTTTGTTGTTTACCATATATATGCTATTTCATACTTATTGTCGGCTACTAGTCCACTAAGGCCAGTTCCAGTGTCAAGGTACTGCTCATGGAAATATTATAATTGTTAATCAGATGCCCATGTAGATTATCTCAACATTTTAGCATGGAGAAACAGGTTATCTCACCTTAAACCTGGCTCTCCAATAATTCTCCAAATGCATTCTGTTAAATCTTTAGGTGAATCCCATTTTACGCAGCAATAAAATGGAGCACTTTAGGAGAGGAGTGGAGTTTGGGACGGCCTCCTTCCAGAGACGCCACTCCTTGTCCTGTCAAATGGTGATGAAACTTTCCTGCTTGCTCGCACCCTTCTTCTCATATGATAATTTCTTTTAGCTCTAATATCCACAGATGTGTACAATAATATCATTATATATCTTAAGCAATGTTTGTATCTTTGGCACAACTGCATCCTATGACATGATTCATAGAAAGGATCATCTTTTATTTATTTACTTATTTATTTATTTGTAATCAGCATGGTGTCCTACATGTTTTAGCAACACTATTACTACACCTCTATTTGCATGTTCTCATCTCTTAGCTAGTGACTGACCATCTCAGTGGTCATCTGCTAAATTTCCAAGCAGGCAGAGAGCATGCAGATCGATCCGCGGAAGACGTGCATCCGTCACAAGGGAAAGTCGTCGATGCAACGCCCAAAATGCAAAGATATGCCGGTGATGCCGGAGCAGGCGATGGAGTTCCTCTCTCGGACATGGAACCCCTCCTCCTCGGATCTCTTCCAAATACTAACCCCCAACGTATGTTTACCTGTAGTTCTGCATACAACAGAGGCTGCTAACATTAATAATCTATGGAACCATTTCATTATACTTTGCAACTCATTGGGACGTAGTCAGTGTGCACTACACTGTGCGTGTACTCTCTCCGTAGAGTTTGGGAAACATGAGTACCGAAACATGAGCAGTAGTAGTGACATATTAATTAGCATGTACTCTACTTTTTATTGCCTTTCTCAAGTCCGTAAAGTATTTTTCGGACCACCTTCTAACTGCTAGTTTCTACCATGTAGTGCCTAGGAGCATCCGCAGAAGAGCATCATGAGGGAGAGATAAAGGAAGTCAGAGACAGAGGTGAAGAACTCGACGCGGTACGATTTGATGGCGGCAAAGGCCAATTGTTCAATCAGATCCAGACATGGGTAAGTCAGTGCGTACGTCGTTGTTAAACTTTTCTGGCAGTTGCGAAGACATCTTGCGACCTTCGCTGTGACGATCAATATAACTTTTCTTGATTTATCTGACAGAGAGTTCTAGCCAGTGGAAAGCCTAGCTCCAAGCAGAACAAGAATAAGCTGAACCAGCCTATATGGGTAAGAACAGCAGCTAACACAGTATTGCAAACAACAAAATAGTGTAGAGGTTGTAGACTGTACTGTACCAGTGTATCACATGTGATGTGACCTTTCTTACCTTCCGTTTTAGAAATCAATACTGTTATACTGTCCTTAATAAGGATTTTTAAAAACACAGTGGTGGTGAACATTTTGCTCATCCCATTTAGCAATCGATACACTTCATATATGGCAACATTTTTTTTCTATATACATATTCTGAAACAACACTTAAATAAGAGGGGTTAGTCATGACATTTCAGCATTCCTCATGTTCTTTCTTTCTACAAAAAAGGAAGAAGGGCACTACTGCAGTGATAGTAGTACGTATGGAAGTACGTAGTACAGTTAGCAACTTAGCATGCATGCATGCATATTGTCGAATTTGAGTACTCCCTCCGTTCCTAAATATAAGTCTTTTCAGAGATTTGAATATGGACTAGATATGGATGAATATAGACGTATTTTAGAGTACAGATTCACTCATTTTGCTCCGTATGTAGTCCATATTAGAATCTCTAAAAAACTTATATTTAGGAAGTATTTGACAACAGTATGTGGATGTTTTGGCAGCTGAACGTTGGACAGATGGGGGCAATCCTGCGAGGTTACTTCCTGGACAACGTCTCCATCACCGGGAGCCGTAGGAGGCGGCGGCGGGATGAGCTCCGGCTGCACTCGGCGCAGGCCCACGCGGCTGTCTCCGTGGCACAGCTCGCCGCGGCCATCGCAGGCGTTGTGTCAGCATGCGAGCTGCCGAAGCGTGGCGTTGTTGAGGGGGACAATAAGCTGGGCGCGGTGCTTGCCTCAGCTGCCGCGCTTGTGGCTACCGTCTGCGCGGAGGCAGCGGAGTCCGCCGGTGCTAACCAGCCCCACGTGACCTCCGCCGTGAAGACAGGCCTCGAGAGCCGCTCCCAGTCCGAGCTCCTTACCCTGACTGCCACTGCGGCAACGTGCCTCAGGGGAGCCGCTGAGCTAAAGCTCAGAGCCACGGACGTCAGGGTGATCACCACCTGCACCAACGGCAACGTCAACGGCAACGCAGTGGCCATGAGCATCAGCGCCAGCATCCAGAAAGGCATCACCCTCAGGGTATGCCTACCCTGTGGTAAGAATAGTGAGCACGTCTCGGCCGTGCCATTGCTGTGATCGGTCGACTGCGACCTGGCAACCTAAGTTAAGATCCGCCATTGTTTTGCAGGTAAGGTACGGGTGAGGACGGTGTCCATGTTTCCCCGGCGCGGCAGCGGCACCGTGGCGTTGAGGCTGAGGACGAAGCGGTTGCACGGCGCCTTCACCACCTACGACGACCGTAAGTAAGATACTCCGACCGACCGATCAACCAACAAACCTCCTGTATTCCTTTTCTTTTCTCATTAAGACGCACACACATCATCTGATAATCACCACGCACTCGCAGCGCGTCCTCTAAATTGGCTCTACTTTGTAAAGTAGTACGTATGTCTGTATATGACATTCGTCATCCTGTTGTTGCTTCACCATGAACGCATAATTAACGCGTTTGCTACATACAAATAGCCTAAAAATTGTATTCGATCGGGTCGGGTCAGTCAATTCGGAAGAGAAGAGGAGGCAGAGACGGGGCGCCGCATCGAGCATATTGAGGCATGTGGCTGCCGGCGAGGCTAAGCCGGGAGCGACTCCATAGCCGGGTCCGAGGCGGTAGCGGCGTCGTGGTGGACGGGAGTCAAAGTGGGGTCACTGAGAAGAACAGTGGTTGGGGGATTTAGACTTTTAGAGGCATGAATGGCCGGAGCGGCAACAGAACGGTGATGAGTGGACGCGAGGGGAGGGCGGCGAGGCGCGTGTCGGCTGCGGGTGGTGGCAGCAGGTGGCCCTGACCGGCGGTCCGGGAGTGATATGAGGGGCGTCCGGCCGGAGGAGGAAGATGGAGGGGAGAGGAAGAAAAAGAAGGCCATCCATCGGATTTTAATCGACGACCGGAAAAATCCACGCTGACCATGAATATTATTTCAAGCGCGCACATCGTCGCTCGCATCACCTGTGCGCACGCGGTTCTCTTGTCCTCGGTGGCTTGGTCTTGACTCGTCGTCGCCATGCATGGATTTGCATGGTCCAGCCGTGGCGGCACGTCGCTCCCCGGATACTTGCTTGCACACACATAATATTGAGACGTCGGCTACGGTTTGTATCTACTCCCTCCGTTTCTAAATATATTTTTTAAAGATTGTGCTATGGACTACATACAAAGCAAAATGAATGAATCTATAAGTATGTCTATATACATCTGTATGTAGTTCGTAGTGAAATCTTTAAAAAGACTTATATTTAGGAACGATACGTGTCTGGCTTGCTTGCTGACGTAATTTCTGTTGCCCGTTTTGTCGTGATCCAGACCAGCTCCTGGCGGTGTTGCCGGGCGGGGGTCAGGCGGTGGTTGATGGCCGGAGGTGCTTCCCGGTGGCGCTGAGCACGTCGGCGGGGACGGTGCAGCCGTTGCTGGAGGACCAGACGCACTACAAGGTCTGGAAGGCCGCCATCGAAAGCATGCTGTCCGTTGCAACGCTCAAGCTTGCGGAGTAATTATTTGTGGAGAGATCGTTCTGCTGTGTACTACTAGCACAACTTGTGCATGTGTGAGTACTGAAGCATGTGTAACATTATAAATATGATCAATAAATCAAGTAGATTTGTTGATTGTTGGACATCTTAAAAACGCACACCTGAAAATTCAAAAGCCATAAAAAACATCCAGCTCATTAGACTAACTAAGACAACTGGTCATGATCCGTGCGAGGCACGGGCTATAATCTTTTTAATTTTTTCAATAACATTTATTGAATTGGGATAACGAAAAACAAAGGCACTATGGAAGGGTTATCCGCATGCACATATTCAATGTACACAAACATTTGCTACAGCAATGCTCTAAGGACGGAAGGACAGAGCTAGAAAATTGGGGGGCTGGGCTGAACTAGAAGAGCCGGTCACAGTCACAGAAGAGACAATTATATGTGTACCATAGTATATATCGTAATAAGGTCTAAATACTCAAAATACAGCCCGGGCTCTGCAATATGAATACAATTAATGTATATTAATCTGAATTTGGCTCTATGATAATCATTACTAAGGCTCTCGATAATTTCTTCAGAATTGGTTACTAGTTTCAATTGGCTAGAAAATCTTCTCATCAAAAGTCTTCCTCTTCATGCCTACAAACACATAATTAGACAGTAAAATGATTTCTGATTTGTTTCATAGTTGTATTTTCTAGTTAAATAGTTTTAAGAGGACACATCAAAACAAATTACTGATTAAAGGGCGGAGTTGGAAATCAAAACAAGGAAATCGCCGTCCTGCCGATTGCGCGGGGATAGGAGTCGCAACGCGGCGTCTGCAACCACCAAGTAGGCGAGCCAGCGTTGAGCGGCAGAAGACGGAAGATAGATCGGTTAGCGATCGGTGGATCTGCCTTTTTTTGATCAATCGATCTACTTGCGGATGTGTTAGCTGATGCGTCGGCGTGCTTGGATAATGACCCGTAACGGTTGTTTTGCCTAGGCGATTGGGTTAGGCCCAATCTTGGCAGCATTGTCTATTTTTTATATTATTATATAAAGCAGTATATGCTACACAATATGGACATTTTATTGTGTAGAGTTGTATGAGTGGTCGATAGAACTTGAGAGAATATTAATTCTACTTTTACCTTCTTGTTGGGTTTGACACTGAAAAAAGTTCTATGAGACCAGGTCTCATTTTGAAGCCGGTGAGACCAGGTCGACAGTGGGAATCATGAGCGGTGAGTAGATCCAATCTTTCCCAACAACTCAATACAGTCACAATTGTGGCGCTATAACCGTGAATTACAACTTTTGTCTTCACAACTTATTAATTATTTTTTTAAATATCATCTCAACATAAATTGATAAATGCATGATTTGTGTGTGAAATCCATATGATCAATGATGTTGCTCTAATGGTATCTGGTCGTTGACGATATATGTGCACCCATGGGAAGACTATCATATAAGTTAGATGATGACCACATTTCACAGGTCATGGATAAGACGACATAATTCGATAGTATGGATTCATGTTGATAGAACACACAATTGAACAAACCTATTTTGAGAGACAACAAGAAGTGTTATGTTTTATTTTCAAGTGCAATGTTTATGCTATGTCCTAGACTTGAAGTTCTTACATGTTTCACTAATGTGAGACAACTTTCTTAGGGACTACGAGGAGAGGGAATTCGAACCCGGGACCTACAAGAATCAACTGGCTCGTCTACCACTACACAAATACATCTTGTTTATCTAATTTTAACCATTTAATTTTGAATGAATCTGACCATTTTTAGCTCACAAGGGGGCATTGTCAAAAATACTATTAAAGAATTATTAGGTGGTGGCCACTAATCCTCGATGTTAGATGTGCGGTAATAAAACCGATCTTTAGTTAGGTGATTATTTGTTTTCTTGTTTCCTTACCTAAACCTAGGCGGCTAGGGCAAACTCTCTCCTCGGGCTTCATCGGCGAGTTCGTGGATTCGCCTCCCCTCTGCCTGCCACTCTGGCAGCCGGTGATAGGAAGGGGAATTCCAACGCTTTCGCTCTAGTTGGTAGTTTAGCTTAGAGTTTGTTAGTGCTCACAGGTGTGGCACTAGTGCGGATGGTGGCCCTTCTTCTTCGAGTTTGTCTTCCATGCTCTGATCCTCCTCGAGTTCGTCCTTCTGGACGTAGTCGACGGAAGCTTCAACGTAGATTCCTGCTGTCTCCTTGGAGCAGTGAGGTCAGGGTTTCTCATCATGTGGCGAGATTTGATGTGTACTTCAAATCCATGCAAGGGTTCAACAACGACGACTGCAGCTAAAAGGTGCTGGTTCTTAGAGGCACATGCATGAAGACTTTCCGTTTGTGATCGACAAGGTCAAGCCGGCTTCGATAGAGGAGCAACGACAATAGTGTGTCTCTTCTTCTACTGAATTTCATTTCCTTTTTGCATCATAAAATCCATAATTCGAACGAAGTCTATGTGACC